>CM023453.1:133527603-133672237 GCA_013339765.2 Haemaphysalis longicornis | reverse complement strand
CGATTCATTTATCCAACTGATTTTTGCTAGAATATTGTTACTCATACAAATGCACAGAAACGTTTTTAAGGATTTCGCCCTGCGATGCCGCTAAAAGGCCAAATGTTTTTTCAAATAACACGGCTGATGAGCCAAAAGGCCTGACAGGTTATGTACACGTCTAGCCAAACTGCTCTTTCAAACGGCTACAGATTGCAAGGGCACACATTCTGATTACAGTGTTGGAGGTCAATATTTCTTAAAATCTTCAAATTTCACCATGGACAGAGTGAAAAGCGATAAAATAGTTTTTCAGATAATAATTTTTTACCGCCCGCCATTTGAAATATCGAACTGGTTTTTGTTAAAATAGGCCACTTATTAACGCATCTAAACACTGTTTTACAACATTTTTCAATGACACCCTCCCAATAAAGCCAAGCAGGATTTCGGAAAACACTGTGGTTTTTACACATTCATAATATTCACACGGCCAGTTGATATATCCCATTCGTTTTTTCGGAAATGTGCCCATTTAATTGCCCAAAAACCACTTTCAGGAGTTTGTCCTAACATGCGGATACGAAGGCCAGCGATATTTTTTTATCTGCGTCCTTTTGGACGTAAAATTCAGTTGAGTTTTCCCGCGTTCGCTTAGCGCTCGCCATCTGTTGACCCTTCGGCAACTACGCGTCTCCCGTGGGAGCAGGTGTCATATTCATAAATGTAAAAGAGGAAGATGTACCGATAAAAGCGCCAAGGTTAGCCATCGGAATCTGTTGGGATTTCCCACAACCCCGCGCCTCCCGTAGGAAGCCCATGTTACTTATGATGAAACTTGCAATGAGCATCGTTCATATATTCTGAGATAGCACTTCCTACGACGGGAATACCCTCACCCAACCGGCCTCATAAGGGTTGCAACGCAATCTCCTGCCGAATTCAGTTGTGTTTGCAACGTGGCCCTCTTCCTCATATCATATTAAGGTGCAAGCAAACCAAGCTCCTGCTTCTTCCATCACATTTTTCCCAACCTTGAGCTTGTGGAAAGAACCTGGTGACTAACAGCATCTGGATGTCCAGACAATACTTCCTCCAGAGCGAAGGCTCCACACTCATCACATGGCTTTCTGAAATTTGGAACCACTTCCACTTCGCCGGCTCAATAAAATTTTTTCGCTCACGACTCACTCGCTCAAGCACTCATCTTGGTGCAATTTTTTTAGCGAGAGTTGGAGTAAAACACGAGTGCCAGTCGTTTCACATTACCACGACGCGCCTGCAGTTGGAGCCCATGTACTGACAGAGGCAGGCGCTCCGAGTGCGTACCACTTTCCAATGAGTAGCCTAATATGGCGACTAACAAATAACGAACTTGTGTTATACCCATTGCTGTCCTGAATATAATGGCCCACCCGGGCACGCCGGGTATCTACACTATAGTAGTATATATATATATATATATATATATATATATATATACAAAGTATAAGTCACCTATAACAATATCCAAGTAGCAAGGAAATACCATCGTTATTAACGGATAATTGTTATAGGCGGTTTGCGAAATAAATAGGCGGAACAGAGCTCAAAAGGTTTTTTTGCATGCCATATGGCAAGGACTCCGTACTACTACTAAATTGGCGGAAAAGAAGCCACAGTTGCGCATCTTTGCTGCGCGTGAAGCTAGTGCGCAAATCATTTCCAAGAGCATCTATAAGTGCTTCACCTAGCTGATGTAAATGTGCTTGGCGGAAAAGAAATTGCCCAGGGACTACACCACGCATTGGGCTTCCTAGAAAACTACCTGAGTAGGCTGCGGAAACCGCGTCATTAGAGTCATCACTGTGCATTTTTGGTGCACAATACAACCGGATTCAATCGTTATATCCCAAATCGTGGCACTGGAGCATTGTAATAAGCCATTTATTTTACATGGAAAGAATACAAAAGTTGCCGGTACCGTAGCTGTTCATCGTTATATCCGATATATGTTATAAACGGTATTGTTATCAGTGAACTCGACAATATATATATATATATATATATAGATATATATATATATATATAGATATATCTATATATATATATATATATATATATATATATATGTGCGTGTGTGTGTGTGTTTGTTTATGTGTGTAATCAGCAACAGAATGCAGACGACGCCGAGGCGCGTTCTCTGTTGGCCACGCCAATCAGCCAGAGCCGGTGTGCGCCGTTCTGGCGTGTCTCCATCACCCTCATAATCATCATCGAGATCACAAGCATGTTGATCACCGCCTAAGCCGCGAAAAAGACGAGGACGCGCCCCTTACGTGAGCGCGTGTTCTTGGTGTGACTGCTACCAGGCATCAGGCACAAGTTTACCGAAATACACCCTATTTTCCTCTGTCCTACTGCCCTTGATCAGTTGTTGCGCCGTGACACTGGTGGAGGTGCTGGGTATCGGAGCGTCTGATGCCCAGGTCTCCCTCTGAAAGACCTGAGACTTCCCAGCGTCCGCACGCCCGTACATATCTGCAGCCGCCGCAAGGTAGGCCTACCTCCAGAAAACGGCGGCCTGCTTGATGCCGCACCAAGGTGCCAGGTTTCTGAACCAGAGACAGTGGCTCATTCGGCACCATCTTGCCGTTGGACGAGAACAGCGCCTAGCCCCACATTGCTGGCATCAGTGTCCACAATAGTGGCTGCCTCCTCGTCGATGTGGCCTAAAACAGGTGTGGTCTGCAGGCAACGCCGTAGCTGCTCGAAAGCTTCTTGTTGTTCAGCGGACCGGACAAAAGTAATGTCATTGCGAGTAAGGCGTCTGAGAGGGGCTGTAATGTGGGCGAAATTGGCGATGAATCGCCGATAATATTAGCAGACTCCCAGTAAACGGAGAATGGACTTCTTGTCACTAGGTGTTTTGAAACGAGAACCAGCTGAAAGCTTGTCAAGGTCGGCGCGAATACCAGCGCTGCTAACGACGTGGCCGAGAAAAAGCAGCTCCTTATAGCCGAAATGACACTTTTCTGACTTGAGTATGAGCGAAGCGGTTCGTATGGCCTCGAGGACGGATGACAGTCGCTCAAGGTGTTCCTCGAATGTATTAAGAACACGGCGAAGTCATTTAGGTACACAAGGCACGTTTTACCACTTCAGGCCAGATAGAACAGTGTTCCATCATACGCTGAAAAGTCGCGGGTGCGGAGCACAAGCCGAAAGGAAGAATCTTAAATTCGTGCAGTCCATCGGAAGTTACGAAGGCGGTCTTCTCAGGATCCCGCTCGTCAACCTCTATCTGCCAATAACCACTCCTCAACTTCATGGATTAAAAGTAATGATCGTGCCGCAGGCGGTCACGGGAGTCATCTTTTCGAGGCAACGGATATACGTCCTTTTTCTTCACCTGATTGAGTTTGCGACAGTCGACGCAGAATTCCGAGGTGCCATGTTTTTTTTTTCATCTGAACTACTGGCGATGCCCAGGGGTTTTTCGAAGGCTGATTGACGTCATCAGCGAGTATCTCTGGCACCTGCCGCCGTATCGCTTCGCGCTCCTTTGGTGACACACGGTAGGGTTGTTGGTAAACGGGGCGCTCAGATTCGTCCGCGATGATGCGGTGTTTAGTGAGCGGATTTTGATGTACGCGTAACGCTGATGAGAAGCTGTCGGTGAAGCTGTGCAACTGTTCCAAGAAATTTTCTCGGTTTGTTTGCGGTAAGCGCGCGTTAACGACAAGTGCAAGCTTGCTCGTCGCCTTGGGAGTCGGGTCACTCTGAAGCAAAAAGCAATCCGTCGTGTCGGGCACATCCACAAAGACTGCTACGGTAGATTCTTCGGCGATTTTGTGACGCTCGTTCTGAAAATTCGCGAGCAGAACATCTGTAACACAGCGCGTAATGGTGACCCATCCCCGCACGATTGCGATGCCATGCTGAAGTAGAAGCGGGCCGACAGCTTCCGCAATTCCGTCGCCACTGGAGAGTTCGTCGCGCTTAACGCGAAGGAGCACGCATGACTGTCGGGGCAGGCTAATGCCGCCTATGGTGCGCAGACGTACGCGTTGCTCATGACTTTCCGGGGTGGTCTCCTTCCTAAAAAAGCTGACGAACTGTTCGCGGATATTTATCACAGCATCGTGCTTCTGAAGGAAGTCCATCCGCAGGATCAGGCCCTTACAGAACTGCGGAAGGATTAGGAATGTCGCGACTTAGTCACTGCGCCTTATGCTAACTCTGGCGCTGCATGTACCCACGGGTGTCATCAAGTGCCTGCCGGCCGTTCGATTTTGGGGTCCATCCCGTGGTATTTCACTTTTATTAGCCCGTCCACGAGCGCTGGCTCACCATTTAATAACTTGCTCGAGTGTCCACAAGTGCCGTTACTTCGTTTCCGTCGATGGCGACTGAAAAATGGGCCCTCGTGACAGAGTCGACGTCCTTGTTTTCCGCCGTCACATCGTCAGACTTCGATGGTACTGCGAAGTCTTGTTTGCTTCCGCTGCTAGCAAACTTGTCTCCCAAGGTTTCTCCCATTAGTTCACCCGCCGCGGACTTGAAGACCGCCTTGTCGGGGACCCTCCGGAATCGCAACGGGTGGGTGAAGCATAGCGGGCTGACGACGGCGAATGTGAAGGACGACTCTCCTCGGAAGACTGACGCGTGGTGAGGTACTTAGCCATGGCGACGGGCCGTTCGCCAAAACGAGGACGGCGGTCGGTCGGTTGGTATCCTGGTAGCCCAATCTCGCGGTAAGGGCAACGTCGATAAACATGCTCTGGCTCGCCACAGTGATAGGACATAGACAGGTGGTCCTCGGTGTGCCACACGTCGGTTTTGCGGACTTGCGGACGAGGGGGGAATTCCCATTTGAGGCCAAGAGCCAGGAGGTTGCTGTCGGGAGTACGTCGTTAGTGGCACTGTCGCCGCAGTGAACGCGGTGGGCAGGTGACAGCGGAGAGCAGTCGCGTAATTCATTTGGGGCATAAGCTGGCGTCGGGTTTGAGAAGCGGAAATTGCTTGACGAATTTCTTGCTCCACAACATCCCCAACCGACGTGACAGCTGGCTGCGACAGCGTTATTCCTATTCCGCACTTTGCCAACTCCTCATTAGCAAATAAGCGCAAAGTTCGCGCAGGTGGTTGTCGTTCATAGAGGTGGAAGTGATGGTGCGGACAGGCTCGGAGTTTCGATCGCCCTTCAGGCATACTGGCGGCAACGCTCCTGTACAGCTCGCTCGATGGTAGTTGTCGCCTTAATAAATATTTGCACAGTACGCGGCCGGTTGCGGATAAAGCCTCCGAAGAGCTGTTTGATGCCGTGCATAATATACCAAAGCTTTTGGGCTGCGACATATCGGCATCCACGTGCCGGAACAGACGGGCCATGTCCTCGACAAACCCCACGATGCTTTCATTCGGATTTTGTATGCGTATTTTCAGAAGGTTTTGTGCATGGTCTCGGCGGTCGCTGCTGGCGAAGCTGTAGCACACTTCCTGACAGAAGTGGTCCCAACCCTCGAACCTTCGTTTGCGGTTTTCAAATCATGTCAGCGCCCTGTCTTCTAACGATAAGTAGACAGTCTCAAGCTTTTGTGCAGGTGTCCATTTGTTGAATTTGGCGATGCGCTCGAATTGGTCCAGCCAGTCATCTACGTCCTCGAAATCAGTTCCGTAAAAGTTACTGGGAGTGCAGTGCTGCAGAAGCGTCAGCTGAGGTGACAGTGACATTTGAGCCATATATATATTGTCACGAGAAGACGATGAAGAGGGCAACGCCGCGCGGCTCGGTCATACCACCCAAGACGACGAAGAAGATCTGTGGGTGCGTCCCGCCTGCACGGGCTGTGGCTTGGCCGCCATGTAAATAAGCTGTAAATAGATCGTTCATCATTCTTCGCCATACTTCGTGCCGTATCTTCTACCACTACGTTACATTTTGGTGGAGTGTGCGGGTCCCTCCTCGTCCTGACCACAGCTTCGCACCTCATCGGCCTCGGCGCAATCATCGAGGAGGCGTGGCCCGCATCGGCAGCCCCAGCCACGCCGATACCAGCACTCGACGACGTCCTCCCGCCCTGTATCTGCAGCCTGTGCCGAGCTAATCCAGAGCCGCCACTACCCGATGACGTGACCAGACGACGACGACGTCTTCCCAGCACAGTAGTCCGACGTTGATTACAGGTACCTTCGATGGTTCCCAGGTGCCTGACGAGGTCGTGTCGCGGGACAAGGCATCGCCCACACCATCATCATCCTATGTGGTGAGAAGGGCTTCATTGTATATTGTTATCCCATATTTCGTCCTCACCACATCGTCTACTACAGCACCAAAATGTAACGTGGCCGTAGCACAAACGATACAAACCATGGCGAAAAATGTTTAACGATCTATTTACAGCTTATTTATATGGTGGCCCACCGAGCGCCCGCGCAGGCAGCGCGCACCCACCAATTTTCTTCGTCGTCTTGGGCTGGGATGACCGAGCCACCCTGCCTTGCCCTCTTCATCATCTTCTTGTGAGAATGCATGCCACCCGGTGGGCATTTTTAGATGCGGAGCATCTTATGGTCGAGGCTATGTCCCTCCCTCCACCGTGCGGCGTCCACACCCCCACTGCGCATGCCTGGCCAGGCACCGCTGATGATGATTGTGGCACGATGCCCCTAGGGATTGCCAACCAAAGAATCCATCACGAGATAGGTTCGCGTTCAACCACCGTAGTCATCTTCCAGTTGGGGAACACTGAGTATTATGCAAAGCAGCCATGGGGTCGACTCGAGTTCCCATTAGTTCAGCTGCGCGAGTGCTCGTTGCATCAGTAGCAGCTTCTTGGCGGCGTTGTCGTTTCCTTTCGGCTTCGCGAGCCCGATGTTCGGGATTGAGATCTATATATAGATGGAGCAGTAAAACTTTGAAGATGTTAGAGAACACAAGAAAAGAAAACTTCGTCAGGGCAAGTCCCTTACCCTGACGTCTCTTGCCCTGACGAAGGCAAGTCTTTTCGCTGAAACGTTGGCAACAATCGTGGTTTCGACCGTGTTCGAAGTTTTCTTTTCTTGTATATATATACATACATATATATAGGCAGAAATAAAGGTTGGCAGTCAAGAATGCCTCGGAAAGCAAAGAAGAATGCTGTAGGGCATGGAAACAGATGAAGAATTTTGCGAGAAAGAAAGTAGAAAAAAAATGCCCGCGTGGTAGGATCCGAGTCCACGACCTCCAGAATACGCGTCAGGTGCGATGACCACTACTCTACGCGCGGGTTTGATTCCCTTCCACTTTCTCCTGTATTTCTCTTAAGGTAAATACCTTAACATGTATTTATGTAACGTAAACATAGAGGTAAATGCGGCTGCAGACTTGCACAAACCAAAGGGCCTTAATGTGAATTGTACAGACTGTCATACGTAATAAAGGTAATACAGGCGGTTTTCTCGCGGTCAGGGTTGTCAATGGCAATTTGACACTATCCACATCGTACGTCAAATAATGGGTAACATTGTGTACTGTGTAGGCAATCGAAAGCGTTGCCAATCGGATGAATACGGTACATGTCCTTTTGGCTTTGTTAGAGTGTCACTAACGAAGAAGAATCGCGCGGTTCTGTCTTCTTTCTTGACTACAATGACGGGTGAAACGCACGGTCTACCAGAAATTTCTAGAACGGCGTTGTGAAGCATTTTGTCGACTTCTTGGAGCAGACAAATCTCAGCAAGGGACACACGGCAGACCTATCGACATAGAGGTCTAGCATAATCCTGTTGATGGGACGCCTGACTGCGGGAGACCTGCCTCAGGGACACGATCACCCACGTCAAAGCTGTGCTGAAAGGACGACAGCAACTGGTTGAGGTCGGTGATTGGGCTGATGACAAATCCGAGGCTATCGGCAGTTTTGAACTTAGTGAGGTAGGTTTGTTTTAGTGGCGGCTGTGTGGTGTTTTGTCGACTGCATATTGGGAAACATCCCCATCAACTACGGCACAGAGGTGAGCAAGGTGCCTGCCTTGCGGTATAGGTGGAACCAAGAAACCGAAGTTTAAAAATGATAGTTGAAGGTTACCCTTAAGAACCGTTGCAGCTGTATGAGGAAACATCACACTGCGAATCCAAATTGCGTCAACAATAGGGAAAATAGCGCTGTCACCGTCAAGGAGTGGAGGAAATCACACTGTGGGCACATAAGTGGCAGCTTGCGCGGAAAAAGAACTTGCGTAGCGAAGCAGAAACGATGCTTGATCTTGCCATCGTCAGCTATAGAATCAGCCGGCTCCAACTGGAAGAAGACTGTAGAGCAGTTCATGAAGGTACGATGCTTAGCCAGAAAATCAACGCCAAGTTAAGGCCATGTGAGCACTTCTCAAGGAAATCGAATAATACTGCAGTTTCTCGGCCAGCGATGGTGACATGAGCTGTGGATACTCCGACAACGGTAGGCACCCTTCAATTGGCAATTCGTACAGCAGAAGACCGTGCGGGGGTAAGCACATTTGTTAGACGACAACAAAACCTCGAACTCACATTGTAGATTTTCGTGCCCCTGTCGATAAGTGCGGTAACAAGCACATTGCCGACGCCAATGTCCAATACATTCCGCCTAGTGGAGAGCGTGAGGAGACAATTTTCGCTGTTCGTCTCTATTGCATCATCACCTCCGGAAGCTTCTTCCACCGCATTTACCACCAGTCGTCCCTCGGTGGTCAATCCTTGCTGCTTTTTTATTTATTGCATATGTTAACGACATCAGTAGTTGTTGCGCTTATTGCAGAGTGTACGAAAATGCAGACGACACGATACTTGTTTCCATACGTCATAACTGTGAACTAGCACTGGAATTCCTTCGGGATGACTATCTGCATGTAATGCGGAGGCAAAGCGATAATTTAATCACAATGAGCAACAATACGTCACGACTATTAGGTGTCCATAATCCAGCGAAGCGTATTCCTCACCACGTTCCAATTTATTTGCATACTAGTAATTGTGTACAATGTGCATGTACACTGGTTGCTCAACTATCTACTGCCAAATACTTGGGTTTATTGTTTGATTTGGATATGTCCTTATTACCCATGCAGCGCACGTAAGTGCAGAACTCAGAAAGGTTGCTTGCCTCCCGTTTTCTATTTAAGCATTCTGTCCGGTATACAAGGCAAATATCCTATGCACTTGGTTATAGCGTTAACGTGAAAAACTGGGTGTGTTGGTAGATAATCTAGGCAAAACAGCGCAAAAAAGACAAGGACAGAGAAAGATACACGACAGGAATAGCGCAGTCCCTGTCGTGTATCTTTTTCTGTACTTGTCTTGTTTTGCGCTGTCTTGCCTAGATTGGTTATAGGGTTTTGCGGTATGGCATTTGTAGTTCATAGGTCTGGAATGTACGGAGAGTCGCAATTGGACTTTTCTCAGTTGTTGAGAATTCCCGATTTCTTGTGTTGTTTAAACAACAGTTTTCTTGAAATGTATTTGGTCCAATAAACACTGTATACTGTACACGCCTCAACGTGACATACGCTTGCGAGATCTCTGTGTTGTGCCGTGGGTTCGCACTAATTATATTGAGCGAAAGCGTCTTTTCCATATCTCTTATATCCTTAATTCCCTTCCCTCCGAATATTTTCTCTTTATGCAGCCGTGCTCAAGTACGGGACGATGTTTTTCTATTAGGTTGGTGAATGTTGAATGGTTGAAGCTGTTGAATGGATTTTCTGTTGCTTGTTTTATTCCCTAACTCATTTTTTGTACACTGTTTTTACTTTTTCCTTGATTTAATATATTTTCCTTTACAGACGACCTAATGTTTGTATTGCTGCGTCCATGACTTGCACCAACTGCAGGGAAAAGCTGTACAAGCCGTTTTCGGCTTGGGCTGTCCCGCTCATGTATTTAGTGCTGTGAAATAAACATTATTATTATTATTAGCGACGCAGGATGGCGCCTAGCAAGGATTGCTGTCTTCTGTGCTCCTGGGTTTTTTACGGTAAGCAAGAGTTTTTCCGCTGCCTTTCCTGCAAGAAACGCGTGCACGCGAAGTGTGTTGTATGGCTGGACGCTCAGCTTCAGCTCCTGAGATCTGGTGCTCGGCCGTTAAAGTGCAAAATCTGTGAAACGGCTGAGGTGGCGGCTACGCCTAGCGTAACCAGCGACGACATCGGCTCATCCGCAAGCAGGGCTTCTTCACCCTGCTCCTTTCGACGAGACTCGCCGGCAGTCGTCGAGAAAGCCCCGGCGCCGCCATCCCAGCCACTTGACTTTGGCGCGGAAGCTGCCGGTCTTCGCGCACTCCTCATCGACGCGCTGGACGGCATTTCTTTCCTCAGCGACCAAGTGGCCCGGCTGCGGGAGGAAAGCGACCTCCTACGCCGGGAAAATGCCTAGGCTTTCGACCGTCTCCGTCAGGGGAGGGAGGGTGACCGCGCCCATTATGCGAAGGTGGCGGCCTCCGTGCGAGCGGAGGTGTGATTCTTGAGTGCCCAACTACTTCACCGCCGCCTTGCAGGAAGGAGTGCGTCACAGCTCGGGGAAGCCTTCTTTAGCCCAAGCTGTAAACAAGGAAGTGTCGCCTTCGGCTACGTCTGCTCCGCTGCAGTCGGTGTCTTCGGCTTCTCCTGCGCTGCCTCCTACTCCGCCCCACTTTCCCCGGTGCATTATGTGCCTGTGCTTGACAATCTCCCTTTTACTGCTCAGAAGAAGCGCCGAAGCCGGGCATGTGTAGGTGCATAGGACACATGTGCACCGGTCGTCGTTCCGCGGCCGAAGCGCCACAAAGCAATGTTCGTTTCAAAGCTTTCTCCGTCCACCACCTCTGCTAGTCTTAATGCCCATCTGTCAACCTTAGGTGTCTCGCCCTTGAACTGCCGACGACTGAAGACTAAATTTGACACGTACGCATCCTTTTATATTTCCCTGAGTGAAGAGTTTTTCGAGCGCTTGAATTACCCCGCTGTTCGGCCGAAAGAGTGCCTCTTTAAGAAGTTTCGAGGCATATTTCGCGAAGGCATGCTTCACAGCTCTGAGCGCATTACATAAGAAAAACAATGATGACTAGAACAGATGTGTTTGATCAGAATGTGCGAGGCCTTCCAACTAAGGCGACTGAATTTTTCGGTAATTTTCTGGCTTCTTTCATTCCGTTGATACAGTAAAGCCCGCTTATATCGAACAGCGCGAGGATTGTAAAATGGTTTTGTATAGAAAAATTCGATATAGAAAGTGAAGCAAAAAAGAACCTATATGAGAGCAATCTTGCCGGCGGAGTCACGAGCTAACGCTGAGCTCTTACCAACACGCAGTTCACTATTGATACGACACTTTCTCGAAAAAATACAATCATTTTTTGGGGCGAAAGAACTGCGTGAGTGAAGCCCGCTTCTTTGAGCCTAAAGCGTTGCTGGTGACTGCTTGCTCCACGGTATCTAAACAGTCGACAAGCACAGGACCGCTGCCCTCAATGGCACTGCAGTATCGCCTAGCAGGGCCACAGCAGCGACGGCTTCGCTCGTGCTCGGAAGCGGTACGGAGTCCTCGGTGTCTTCGACAGAGCGGAGACAACCATGGATAGAAGCAAAATAACGGCGAACCCAGTGAACCGAGCAAATGCGAGCAGCGAGTGGCGGTACTTGAAGATCGGTGACACCGGAGCCCGCAGCGACCAATGTGGCACTTCCGGCTCCAACGGAATGCATGGGTGGAGCTGGTCCACTCAGCCACGGCCGGGTAGGACGAGCCCGAGCTCGCGCGGGAGTCGCAAGCGACACTCGCGCCAGTCACCACCGCTGCGCGCCGATGTATGCGGGAAAGCCTGCCGCATGCCTAAGGAGAGCGAAAAATCCCCGCGCGTGAGAGTTCGACATGTCCATTGTGAGCAAGATCGCGTTTGATATGAACAGTTTTAACTGTATGTAATTTTTACCGGACTTATACAAGCGTTCGATTGAGGCAATAATTCCATATATCCGTGTTGGATATAGGCGGGCTGTAGCTATATCTGAAACTTGGTTCTGCCCTGATATCCTAACCAGTGATTATTAACCTCAAAATTACCATGTATACCGTAATGATCCTGCCTTAACGGGATGCAAGCAAAAAGGGGGCGGTGTCCTTCTCGCCGTTAACAAATCTCTCCCGAGTGTGCTACGTAGCGATATTGAAAACGCAGATAAATCTTTATGGGCCGAATTTCGTCTCTCTAAAACTGAAAAACTTCTAGTTGGTGTTTTTCACATTACATTTACAAGAATTATTAGGTGATTTTTTCTTGCAAATGGCATACACTTGCCACGGAAGTCTGCAGCATGCCGGCAAAAATGCTTCAAGAAAAACTATAAGAAAGCGTTCTCGTTGGAATAAAAATCAAAACGAATAAACTCAAGTAGAAATAAATAAGCATGCCGAAAGCGCCCTCTTCGGACTTAATAATGAAAGGCTGGACCAAGAAGAAAAATTTAAGTACCGCGGAAATATTGTCAGTTCTAACCCCAACCACGTGAGAAAAATCCCGGGCAGGGTAGGTATGAGGTGGGGTGCACCTGCCCGGAACTCCCAATAATAAAAAGTAAGACGCTTCTATCACTCAACAAAATATTGTATAGCCGATTAATGGGCCTGGTGATGACATATAAAGGGGAAACTTGGCTCCTTAGTTAAAAACTGAAAAGAAAAGTTAGGCTGGCTCAACGGCCCGTGGAACAAATCATGATAGGAGTATCTTTTAGGGAGACGAAACGGACTCCTGGAGCAAAGAACAAACTATAGCAGAAGGTTTTATAGCCCACATAAAAGCAAAATGGATTTCATCTGGTGGCGTGGTTTCACAAAATGACAAACGATAGACCGCCAGAGTAATCGCGCGCATACCGAAAGACGGGTCTAAAAAAGGGGAAGGCCAATAACTAGACGGAGAAACAAAATAAGGAAGTTTGTATGCAAAGAATGGACTCGGGCTGCGCAGAATGGGCGCGGTTTAAGGCCAGTGGAAAGGCCTCCCTCCTTCATTAGACCTAAATAGGTGGTTGATAATTCATACAAACCCAATAAAAGTGCTTACATACCTGGATGTTGGCGTTCAGCACCCTGTCGTGTTTCTTCAATTCGCGAACGCAGTTCACGAAACCTTCTTTAACCGCAAAATGAAGGGCTGTGTGATGACTTTTATTAGTAGCGTTGATATTGGCTCCAGAGTGCAGCAGAAAGTCTATCATTGCTGGCTGGTTGCTGAAAAAAAATGGACAGAGAAAATCGTAAAGTCTATCAACAATATTTAGGGAATATCTACAGAACATTGCTGGTTAATACGGCTGGTGGGCCTGTCACGTTTTCATATTTTGTTGAAATGAGTCGGTCTTTTGAAGGGTGCTAAGGAATGTGCAATGGCAGCAAATCATTTGTTAACTCCAGTGTAGTATTTCAGTGTTTACAATACAGTAATTTTTCTGCATGCCGCTGAGGTGGCAAAATACGTACATTAGTAATAATAATTAAAACATAATGATAAATAAATTCAATATTATTTATATAAAAAATAAGAACTTTAAAAATAGTTAAGTGTGCTTTAGTAGTAACTTCAATCAAATCAATTTTGCTAGAAGAAATGTTTTAGTTCACATTTCTATATTACGGCATATACTCATTGTGAATAACAGCTATAGACTTCAAAAATAAATGTATTACGCCTCCGGGAGTGTAGTTACTTGGCTGTATTTTCTTCACCGGTTGAACGTTTTGCTGTTTTAGGTGGTCTTAGTAGAGATCGACAAAACAGCTCACTTAGTGAGTGGTTCAGAACGCCTCAATTCACTGAAGTGAACCGGGTCATTTCACCTGCTCAGCGGTTTATTTGTTTCTGTAACCTGTATTAAGCATACTTCAAATTATACTAATTACAGTCGGGATTTCTTACTTGTTACAAAGACCTTCCTTTTGTTAAAGCATCAGGCTTACTTGTACAGAAAAGAATTGGCTTCATCTCATTACGAAACTTTGTATGGATATTTGTGGTTTTCCAAGTCACGCTCGGTCGAAATATCAACAAAAATGTAAATTGCTTATCAACTCTAGCTCCCAAAACTCTTGCTACTAGCGAGCTGGGACGCGAAAAAAGTATCCTGTAAAGAAATATCCCAGAGTGCAATTTTGCTGCATGATATGTTGACTGTGGTTTATGAAGAAAACTTTGCTCAGTTTGTCCAAACTGAGACGGTTCAGCTATTTCACACCGATAATAGACGACGCGTAACTTGCACAAAAGACCCCGCTGAGTCGGCCAGTACGCCTCTACTTGCTCTACCGGAATTTGCCGACACAATTTTTCCAGAGCCACATGGAGCGGCTCTCCAAAAAAACCCCAAGAGCCGTGAACCACCACTCCCAAATAGCGGCGCACAAGATCCGGCTCACAGCTGTCTCGGATGCCCTGCAGATGTGAGAGGACTGAGGGAAGGAGCTGGAGTCCCTTAGAGAGTGCAGTTGCTTTCTCGTACCGATAATATATAGCACGAAACTCGCATCGAAGGCACGGCTCATTCGGGAATCCGGCTCGTCGGGTCAGTTGGCTCAGTGGCTGGCTGTGGTGCACTCGGTTCGACCTAGTTGACACGTATCACTGAGCAGGCGAGAAAAGCTCTTTCCCTACCAAGCAACCACCGCTAACTTTCACTGAGTAACGGCTCATTCGTTTTTAAAAGATCCGGCTGGCTCCTGAGCGCCGCATCTCTTCTTCTCAGCGTGCCAACAACCTCTTGACTTTCTTTATTATGTTGGTTTGGGAGGATGTATTTATTTGCTGGGTGTGATTGCAGCCACCATTTTTATTCTCATTTATGGTCGCGGCCACAGCCGAGATGAAACGTACGTTGATGAATCAGACTGCCTGAAAGAGGTACATACACAATGAGCATTGATTTGTTATGAAAGAAAATAGAGGCTCTTGTTTTGATAACCCGGCCAATAGCTTGGTGCCTAAACACAATAATCGATTTTCTCCGCTATCAATATAACGAATTGCTTGCAGGTGTAAGGTATAAATTTTATTCAATTTAATCAGATCGTGTTCCGAACGCACTGTTTCCATGGTTCGTGAATACGTATTTAAAGCACACTGGTTCTCTTGGCTTGGAGGTGCTCTTGTAGTGGAAGACGATCATCGCGAAGCAAAGAAACTTTATAACTATAGTATTATAGCAGCACGCAAGAGAATGATCTATACCCTTGTCAAGACACGAAAGAACAAACTGCTGTGCACTTTGTATACAATATAGGGCTCAACCATGCCTATTCTTTTTGTCTGCGTTGATAGAATACCCACAATTCACTACAAAAGGCTTTTACATAGCTTCAGATCAGTACGTTATCGAACACGTTTCAGCAATGAAGCTTAGTTGTATATTAAGGACGCTTGAAATGTCGTGCCGTATCAGGCATTTTGTATACCCGAATTGGGGCAGTAAAGACAGCAGGTGCTTTGCACGCTGGAGCTAAAACATTGTATGAGTACGGCAATCTGTCTTCACAGCTGTGGGAATTTCTGAATGGATTTTTACAGCTCTGAATCAACCACCCTATTGTTTATCTTTTGTCCCGTCTTATTAAGCTTTCGATCTCTAGAGCATATTTTTGTACCCTTCATTCCAATACCTTGTTAGCAGGAGAACAGCGAAAAAATAAAACGGTCGGTTTAAAATTGAAAAAAAATCTTGCAGGGTATATTACAATGTTCTTAATACAAAAATACGAACAAGGGAAACTTTTACAGAAATTACGGATTGTGCGGGAAAACGGAGCACAGACATGGGGAGACGGGTTTTCGCTTCTACCCCCCACCCTGTGTGTGCTCTTTTTGCGAAAAGACGCGTTTTTTAGAGAAACACACCAACTCGCACTACAACTTGCACGTAAGAATGAGATACGTCCCGCCAAGATAGGCGACTCTATGGTTACTCCTACGCAGTACCTTAAATGTGCCGAAAAGAGAAATACGAACGTATGCTGAAGCAGAACACTATTGGATAAATTCTATTTTACGTCAACTTAAACTAGCGGATAAAATATAGCTGTAAACTTGTCTTTTATAAGAATGTGCCTTCGCAATGCATTAGTTTACGTTGCAGTGCGGTTGTTTTAAAGGGACACTCAAACTATGAAAGACATTTGTTTTAACCGAAAGGTCATACGTTTCGCAGCTCTCTCAGATGTTCGACGAGCAACGATGCGTTATTTCCGCCGAAATACGTAAATAAATCTGGATTCTCCCTCTCCCGCTGTTCTTCTATATTTGTGACGTAGACATGGCGTCACAAAGTAGGAGGGAGGCACAGGTGCGACACAGAGAGTAAACGGATGGCTCTAAGTGTTCTCAAACTGGCAACGGAAGCTTTTATGTCAAGTCCTGAACGACCCCTGATAAGGTTTCTGCGACTTAGAAAGCTGGGTTCCACTTTTATTATTTATCACCCGCAAAGGAGAAATGCTTTCTACCGCTCCATCGGCCGGTGTGCTCGCTTGCACCAGGCACCGAGACCCCATCCGGCACTCCCGCAAAGGGGCCCACCTAGCGAGCGACCTATGATGCGCAACAGCGACCGTGAGGAAGGGTGGCCAAAAAAGTCCCCCGCATTTCCCCGAGGGGAGAATGTGAAAGTGCGATTGCACGGTTGTCGGCCCGCTTGCGGCGCTTGCGCTCGGCACCCGCAGCCCACCGCCTCGCCGCCTTCTCTTCCATCTCTTCCATCGGGTTTGTAGTATCACGTGTACACCACGCAGTTATCAAGCCGCTATAACGCCGCTGAGTCGCCAACGCAACGCCGCTGACGACGTAGTTTGAATGCGTTAAAGATATAAGGAGCGTTCCTAACTCTGAAATCAGCGTGGCTTCCGTGGTTTGGAAGTACCAAACCAAAGACGTACAGGTGTTGCAAGACGCGGCTAATAGTAAATAAGGTTGTGGGAGAAAGCATAGAAGTACAGCGCTCTGTACGCCAGGGATGCCCACTTAGCCCGTTACTTTTTGTTTATACATTGAATCACTTTGTTTAAGTATTATACGCAGCGACAGCGTACACGGATTTCGGCTGCATGGGGCAGAAGTTAAACTCTTAGCCTATGCGGACGATATTGCTGTTTTTTGTTCAGATGTCGAAAGCATCAATGCGGTAGTGGAAATCGTCAAACGATCCTGTGAGGCGAATGGGAGTGCCGTAAACTGAAAAAAAAATGCCTGGGGTTTTGGCATGGAAATTGGCCATCAACCCCTAGCATCTTCGCTAACATGAATTGGGTCAGCACACCGGCAAAGTACTTAGGTGTGCCTTTGGAGTTTTATAAAGACAGCGATCCGTATTGGAGGAAGGAAGCCGAAGTAATGAAAGAAAGGGCAGAAAAGTGGAAAGGGTGGAGCTTATCAATATTTTCAAGAACGACTGTGTGCAACTTATTTTTTGTAAGCAGACTGTGGTATGTCCTTCAGGTTCTTCACTGTTCCCGAGCAAATGTTCAAAGACTGCATCGTGTATTCGCTGTGTTTATATGGGGGTCAAACTGGGAACGGACAAGCCGGACAAACCTGTTTCGTAGGGTCAGGGACGGAGGTTTGGGACTAGCACACTTGTTTGTACGTCAAATTGTAAACCGTTTCTTGTTTCTCCGCGATGTTAAGGATCCCAACGTTAAGAACTATCTGTCAATTGCGCTTGGGTAGAGCGTTACCGGATATTATAGTCACGTCCAATGTTATACCTGGCGGCCTGCATGGTTTTATGAGAGAAGTTGTACTGTCATGCCGTTTCTTGGCTGTTCGATTTTCTTGGGAATACTTGTGTCAAGTAAATAGGAAAAAGTTGTATAAAGACGTGTGTGATGTAGTCCTCCCTGAACCAATGTACCGGTTGATTTATAGAGTAGGTAGGGGTAAAGATGTGCTTAAAAGAGTTAAGCGTATGCAGGTACCCCCTAGCGTAAAGACTTTTTTCTTCAAACTGCATACTGGAACCCTCTCTGTTAAGACGTGGATGGCAGAAAAAGACTTGTTCGTTCCATGGGGAATTGACTGTATAATATGCAAAAAAGCTGAAACTATTGAGCATGTATTCATCGATTGTTGGGATGCTGTGTTCCTGTGGGATGTGCTCCAACGAACTCTGAAAAAGGATCTGCCTGTGGATGCCCAAGGCATACGGTACTTGCCTGTTGAAAGCGAGGATGGTATGCCTTACGACCTGATCATGCTTGTTGGATTGAGCTCTATTTGGAAAGCAAGAATGGCCGCAAGGTACTCTGACATCGATGCGCGAAGCGCGAGACAGTATTTTAGAGAGGCAATGAGTGAATACGTGGAAAATCAAAAATATGTGTCGAATCCGCCCGAATGTCTTGCAGACATGGAATCGTTGGTACACCTAAGGGACTTTTAAACACATGACGTCAACCAAAGTCAGGTTGACGGCTGTCTGTGAATGAATGTCTGTGTTCTGTATGTGCCAAAGCAGGCAATAAAGAAAAAAAAAGGCTTCCGTGGTTTAGTCGGTAGAGCGTCGAGCTGCGGCCGCAACGTCCTCGGATCGAAACCGGGCGCCGGATGCTGTTATTTTTTTATATAGTGTAGTGGCCTGGCTGGCGCGCCGAGAGAGGTGTTGCGAGCTGGAGAGTAGGCGAGGGGGGAGAGGAGGCGCTACGCGAGCGCCCTCACGCGTCGGAAATCCGGCGCCGTTGCTAGGCACGCTAGCTAGCTCCGTTGCTAGGCTGCGGACGGACGGTGGACGCGTGATTCAGGGTCGCTTAAGAATTGCATTCGCACTTAAAAGGTGTTCCCGTAAAAGTTCCGATACCACACCTACGCTAAAACACAGATATTTCTGCAACAGAGAGCGCTGGTATTGTAATTGTAGTGATTTCCGCCTACAACGGTTACCCGAAAGGAACATTCCTAGGCCTTTAGACACCGAAAGAAATCAGAAGCGCGTACTTCAGCCTTCGGCATAACTTCAAACAACTACCTTCTTAATCCTTCCCAAGGCCGTCAACCGAGTTTACAGAATACGCCTGGGGTGCATCTCGACATACGTGCCTCATTGCTCTGATGCAAGCGGAGCAAAAGGTTTTTTCTACCTTGAAAATTGAGGTGTGGTGATCCCCCTCGTGTCATTCGTTCTAATAACGATATTAATTGTTATGCAACTCCTAACCTTTTCTTCCAATGCATCTGCTTACTTCGAAACATTAGCTAACTAAAGGTATTGGGCGCAAATTCAAAAGACATCAACGTTGAAACGTACTCCAAGTAGCAATGACAAGTACGCCTTTTGGCTAAACGTCGCTTTGTAATTTGCGCGCGCGTTACAATCGGGCCCGAAGAAGAAAGTGTCTGTCAATGTCCCCGATTTAGTTTTAATGCCTACTGGAGCTAGATAAGCATGTTTTAGAGGCACAAGGGGGTTTTGCTGCCAGAGTTGCGTGCGTGAAATAAAACGTCTTGTGCAGCTATGGGGTGTCTTGTTGTTTACAACTGCATGGTAGATAACAATTATAATAACATAAAAATAATAATGATAGTAATACGATAAGAATAATATTAAAATGGTCAGCCTACTCAGGTCTACCCCAACGCTCCTCCTTATGCTGCTCGAGTCCGAAGTTTACTATCGAATTTCTTTATTTTATCCCTCCATCGGGTTAAAGGCCTTCCCCTTCTTCTGTAGTAGGAGTGTGTTTGTGTTTAATGGCGCAAGGGTATCTGTGAGTAAAGAGCGCCAAGTCTGTGTTAGATGGTCCTTCAATGTCATGTTTTTCTTTGAAATGTGTATGAAATGAGCATGGGGGCGGTACCACCTACAAAACTGTATACATGTGTGTAGAGAGCCCGTAGACTCAAAGAAAAATGCTTATAAATGCTGATAAAACGAACAGTGGTAGATACATGGTGGTGCCTGAAGCATCAGAGAGTGCTGCACAGTCAGGCTCCCTGTCCGCAGAAGAAAATATTCACAACCTCTCTGAAATACGAGCGAGTTTAAGCTCTGAAGTCACGCCCGGTATGAAATGAGTTTTAAAAAATTGAGCTCCGAAAGATAAGTTAAAAGACATTTGTACGGGAGTGTTGGTTCGTCTCCTAAGAATAGTGAAGGGGACAGTGGAATATTGTATGTGTAGATTTTAAGGAAGTGTCGTTTTCTGGCATCATTCAAGGACACGCATTAGGGAAATACGTGGAGAACAGAGAGCCGTTCCCCACACTTGTACAAACAGGTGCGAGTGTGCCATTCAAAAGATTGGGTGTGTGGCGTGTGTATGGCCTATTCGCAGTTTACAAATGGATACCTCTGTGAATATATCTTGTTTCACAGTGAGATATTTACCTAAGTACGGTTTAATTGTGTATAATTTGTCATTGGATTCTTTGTTTCTTTGCTTCTGCCACATTTCACGAAGTCTCCGTCGAATAGCTGGTTTCATGTCCAGATACGGGACCAGAGCTTCATCCACGCCGTTGCGAAGAGCAGCTGCCGCAGCATACCGGTCGGCGATTTCGTTTCGCAGTATACTTGCTGTGTCCTCGCACCCCATCTTCTGGACCCATCTCTTGATATCCACTCTGTTATGTTGATTGTCTTTCGATTCTCGGTTGGCCTCACCACAAGGCCAGCCCAAGGCCATTTTTATTCTTTACTGGAAATAGTATAACATGTACTCGAGTTCGTTCCTTATTCAAGGAATCTCCTTTCTTGTTCCTGTGGGTTATTCCTAACAATATTCATTCCATGTTCAGTTGACCCGACCTAAGTTTGCTTTCTAGTTGTTTAGTGAGGGGCCAAGTTCAGCTCCGTATGTCGTCACCCGGAGTCTGCACTAGTTGTAGATATTTCTTTTCAGTGGTAATGGCAGTTTACTTTTGATGATATGTTGGGGGATTGGCCCAGTGCTCCTGAACCGATGCATATTCTGTGCGGGATTTCTCTCTCGGGGTTGGGGTCAGTACTAAGCATCTGTCCGGTGCAGTTATTTTTGTTGACTTCTTTTACATTTCGCTTCAAAGCAGGAAAGGGCATTTTTGGCATGCTTATTCCTCATTACTTTAGATTTATTCATATTTCGTTTTCGCTTCCGGGCCGTACTTTCTGATTGTAGTTCCTCAAGCAATGTATTCGTGTGTTCTGCAGTCTCACTCACCACACTGAGTTTTTCGTAGACCTCAAATGGCTGAAATATTCCCCAATTACTCTTAATCCTATATTTCCTCAGTCAAGCTTTCCAAATACCCACTCCGGATATACGTGAATAGTTTTGACGAGATGGTATCTCCCTGCCTTACTCCCTTCCGGACAGGAAATTTATCGCTTTGCTTGTGGAGGGTTATCCTACCCGAGTATTCCTTATATGTGTAGTCTAGAAGTCTTGTGCAGGTTTCCTCTAGTGCCCTGTCAGTGCTTCCGGAATCAAACACTTTTTATTATCTAAAAATACCATTTAAACGGATTTATTATACTCGACGAATGTTTATTCCTTGATTGACGACATGGATGTGACCCATGGTTGAGTACCCTTTCCTAAACACTGCCTGCTCCCTGGGTTGTTTGGTATCCGGGATGTTACCTACGTGGCTAACTACAACCACGGTAAACAGCTTGTAAGCAACTGAGAGTAGGTAGGTGTGACTTTAATTCTTGAGGTCTTTTGGACCTCCCTTCTTGTGAATCGGAATGATGTTGGCATATTTTCAGGCTATGTACACTTTTTGAGACTTCAAGTCTTCAAGCATTTCAAAAATATTAAAGCAAGCTTTTCCAGTACAATATTGCCCCAGTTCTTCGAAACGGTCATGGTTCGGTCATCGTCACCTACAGCGTTTCCTACCCAGGGTACAACGGGCAAAAATTATTTTTTCAAATTTTACCCAAGTGAAGTTACCTACGGCTTAGAATCGTTGGCGCGTTAAGATCGTGCAAATACGGCAATGATTTCAGGATACGTGACAATGACATAGACTTTATGCAGCTAGAAAAAGAGGGAGCGGAGAATCAAATGACTACGATACACTCACCCGTGAGCTGCGTAGTGAATCGGCTTGTTTCCGCTTTCATCTTCACTTTCTAGGCTCATGTGGTCGGCCGCAATGTGTTGGAACAAATTCTTGTTTCCAGAAAAGCAGGCGGAGTGCAGACATCCTTTGCGCAGCTGCGGTAAAGTCTTTGACCCGAGAGGTTATTTTGCTGAAATTGCTTGAAGCAAGCAGACCCTATAATGCTTGAAATTACATGAATCTGGATAGACCTTAACATGTTTCGAATAGTTCAAACTGTCGCATTTGGACCCCATACACTAGCTTTCTCCAGGAAGCTGAACGAGATGTGGTCAACCTGCTAAGTAAATCGGTCAACTAAGAAGAGAAATAATGAGATCTAATAATTAGGCAGTGAGATGTCTTGC
Organism: Haemaphysalis longicornis; assembly: GCA_013339765.2. Taxonomy (NCBI): domain Eukaryota; kingdom Metazoa; phylum Arthropoda; class Arachnida; order Ixodida; family Ixodidae; genus Haemaphysalis; species Haemaphysalis longicornis. The sequence continues at coordinate 133,649,853 of CM023453.1, read as the reverse complement.
TGCCGTCATGGCAACATTATTATGATTGTGATTTTCTAGTTACGAAGTGTGCCGCATGAAACTTGTGCGTGCTCATAGCGGGAGACAGACCTTTGGAAAGTTAGCAAGGACAAGCAAGTAAATAACTACCACTTCACGAAACTAGACATCTTGAATTTGGCTTTCATCTAAACGCGACACACTTGCAAGCACTCGTGCTAGTTCGTATCTCCAGTAACATTAGGATGCGTGCGTACTTCTTTGAAGTATTTCATTTGTTTTTTTTATTTTTAGCGCCATGTCTTACCTAACACACTGGTTGTCTTCGTGGTAAGGATTAGAGCACTGCACGGGCCCGGCCCGGCCGAAAGCCGGGCCCGACCCGGCCCGCGGGCCGGGCCGGGCCGCCCGAAGTCGATTATCGGCGGGCCCGGGCCGGGCCCGGTCTCAGTGCCTCGGGCCCGGGCTGGGCTCGGGCTCAGTGCCGCGGGCCCGGGCCGGGCGCGGGCTCGACGCCACGGGCCCGGGCCGGGCTCGGGCTTGAATTCATAGGCCCGGCCGTTAATAGTTCCGACGTGAATAGTAGAAAAGAGCATAAAATTGAATATTCTGAGTATACTTTTACGCGCTTCTTGGTGTTAGTTGTACACATTGTTTTGAAAACGTGTTTTGCTAGGGCTGATAGTCACTATACTGTAACTTTAATGACATTTATGTGCTGCATCAAGATTTTATATTTTGGTGTATAACATATCAAAGATACGGTTACAAGGAATGCCCTAGAGGGGAAGGAATTAATTAAGCCACCCTGAAGCTGTGCACCTATGTCTATGTACGTGTGTTTTAGATGTCGAACCAATCTTAATGCGGCTGCCGTGGCTGGAATCAAACTCGCGTGCTAGAGAAGCACCACCGCTTAACAACCACTCCAGGGAAAATATTTCAACGCACGCACATACTCGTGGATTCAAATGGAGAGCAAGAAATTTCAATAATACCAACTTGTGACCGAAACAACCACATGAAGTTGCCAACAGTCTGGCCATCAAAGGTGATGGTGTCTCTCGTGTAAGAATACGAGCTGTTATTACGCCCATGTGGCGTTAACTGCAGACGGTGTGAGCTAAACTATGTGTACTTTTCAAGCCTTTTTTTTGCGTTACAATTCAGGGCGTGCTTGTACAGACTAGATGCTCCGTCTGATTTCCCGCTACGAAGATACTCGACCAAATATAATAAACTAATTTTCTTCAACGTCTAAAACCAGGCCTGGTCACATACATGCGGGTCCTCTGTAGGCTGAAAAAAAGACCGTTCCCGGGCTGGGCGTGGGCTTGAGACGACGGGCCCGGGCCGGGCCTGGGCTTGAGATGACGGGCCCGGGCCGGGCCTGGGCTTGAGATGATAGGCCCGGGCCGGGCCCGGGCCGGGCCCGGGCTTGGTGTTACGGGCCCGGGTCGGGCTCGGGCTTCACAAAGCGGGCTCGGGCCGGGCTCGGGCCTTAAAATCAGGCCCGTGCAGTGCTCTAGTAAGGATGGGTTCAAGCGTTTGAATTACCTAGGTTTGTATAATAGGAACAAGGTTAGCATTTATGGCAGCGGGAATTACTTTACCCAAACTGATCCTTCACCAACAACTACCATGCCGGTACAAATAGCGGTTTCTGTGCAATATTTTGACCGAACATAAAAAACTGAGTCTTTGGCTGTAAGTGTAAGTCTACACGTCCTCTTTTATACGTATTCCAAAATGAGCTAACGTTGCAACCTCTGGTGCTTCTAATGAACAGCAGCCGCACTTTCTTTGTACAGCTGGCCCCGTTTCAGCAGACTCATCTTAAGGCGTGCCACTAAGGCGTTAAAGTGCAAGACTAACACGCTGAGCCCAAATCATCTGGATGCTGAAATTGGCAGGAAAGCTGTGAGTGCAATTACGGACCTTCTCGGCGGCAGCTGCCATTGCAACTGTGAAGTGAGTTCCCTCGATAAGAAGTTCCCGTTTGTGGAAACGTTTCATCTATGTGTGCGGAGGTTCTTTTCTGTTTTCGTCCCAGGCGCCTAAGTAAAGCACTGATGGAGACCCCAAATTTGCTGTGAATTCTGCATGAAAAAGTCATTTACCCACTTTGCTAGCCTGAAATATTTGAATTCTAATTGCGATAGTATACCTAGGAAAGGCAGACAAATCGTGATTACTCTGCTGCACGATTGATGATTATGTAAGCAAGAGGATAGTTATTTGGTGGATAATGATGCTGTACCCCTCAAAAACCTATTAAAATTACCTATTTATTTGGGGTCGCAACAATAAAAAGGTCATTGTAAGGTCTTTTCAGGGAAGAAATATTATCTCTTCAGAACCTGTGTAGTCAATTTATTGCTTCCCACTTGTAGAATCGGCAGTACAAGATAAGAAGGTTAATTCTGCGAATGCCTTAAAAATAAAACTTCCCGGCTTGTTGTATATAATAACAACCTTTGAGTTTCGTGCTACCTATAACTAACTGCCCCTTTTACTCACAAACATTCTTTGTAAAAACAAATTATTCTGAACGCAGCTCGTATTTGCAAAAAATCTAAGTGGAGTCACACAATTAGTTTCTCTCCAAACTGAAAACACGAAACGGTCACGAGGTAGTGTTTAGTCATCAAGCTACATCGAAATTACCAACACTCCTCTTGCTCTTTACGTTACCTTCCGGCAACCGTACAGACCGTGAGATGGGTTGTGTAGAGTTAAAGCACTATTTCATGAACACCAGCACGAAGGGGCTGTGTCCAATAGAGGGAAAAACAATTCCAGAGTTTCTCATTCCTACTGAAACTTCTAGGATAAATTTTTAGAGTTTGGCGCGGTGCACCTAACATCACAGTAACTACTCCTACGTGAGCAACTGGGGATCGAAAACAATCTAGTAGTGGGCTGTCTCCAAACGTAGCATCATTCGGAAGCTCAACATTCACATTTTTAGCGAAGACTGTTTTATATTCAGAAAAGAGTGGTGAAAACATAAAATGTGTTGCTATATCTGTTCTTCTAATTTATAAGTTCTTGAGAGCTCACCATGGCATTCTGGAGGCTGAGAGAGCAGCGGATACTGGCGTCAACAATCCTCGAAAGAATGTCGGGCAGCGGCGTTCCTGCATCTACCAAGAGGGAAAAAAATTATGTCTAAGCTAATTACTAGCACTACCTAAATGTACCACAAAATACAGCTAATAACCTTTCATAACAGTTTTAAGGATGTTTCTGAGCCGCAGTTTTCCCCCACAGAAAGTTGGATGGGCATGTTGGAGCGAACGCTCCAGTCGAGAAGGAATTTTAGCGCTGAACAACGGTAGCGACGAAAGGACAGTGATGTCACGTAGGCAAAGACGACGCAGCTGTCTCAAAAAAACAAGTTTATTGGAGCGAACTTGTGCTCCCCTAACAACTACATGAATACACAGGCGGCGAAGCAGCATTCAACAAAGTGACGTGCGCATGCGAGCGGTGGCAAGTCGGATGCTCCGCATCGACTCTGCGGGAGTTTATCACTCGGCACGAGGGTTTCTCGAATAGTCGAATTGTATCCAGAACACTGTAGAACAAAGAAGATTATTCTATGCTGGTGACGCTAGTTATGACCACTCTCCCATTAAAATTACATAACACGTGCGGCATGAAGGATGGAACATGCGCTTTACTTGGCCCAAGGGATAACACAGATAACATAGGCCGGCGCCTATGGTTATCCCAATTAAAAAGCCGCCGTTAGCAGGGGTTTCGCAAACAAAACATAAACAAAGAAGCCCAAAACATAGTTTGTGGCATTACCCACCTCTGAAATGGCAGCGACCCGATGCTCAAATAAAATACAGTCCGAACAAACAACAAAAACGTCTGTCATCTTGCGTAGTAAGGTTTTAAGTGAACCACGTAGACGACTTCGGGCAGTGTGGTCGTCGTGATGTTCCGGAATCACCATCGATGATCACCTCGTAGGTAAGTTGGCCAGCAGGTTGTAGAATCCGGTAGGGCCCGAAATACTGTCGCAGAAGCTACTCACTGAGGCCACGTCGTCGGATCGGAGTCGAGACCCACACATGATGTTTCTTGGCTGTTCTCGACGTCTCGGCGTCGGAGGTTGTAGATCCCGGCATTCACGAGCAGCTGGCCCGTTTGCGCAAACTTCGAAGCGAGTGTGCGGGGCCTCCTCCGCACGCTGGAGGTATCCTTGGACGTCGGCGTTGGGGTCGTCGTCTTCTACTTGGGGAAGCGTGGTGTCAAGCATCGTACTGGGCCGTCTTTCGTAGATAAGCTCGACGTCTCATCTGCGTACTTTCCTTTATAGCCGCAAACGTGGCATACGGAAGGGCTTCGTCCCAGGTCTTATGTTCCATGTCGACGTACAGAGACAGTATATCCGTGATCGTCTTGTTCAGACGTTTGGTACGTTCGTTCGTTTGAGGTTGGTACGCCGTCGCTCTTCGGTGATCCGTGTTGCTATAGCGTAAGTTTCCTTGAATAAGCTCCGCAGTGAAAGGCCGTTCCGCGGTCCCCCGATAAGGACTGTCATGGGCTGCATGTCGCAGCACAACATCGTTTAGGAAGAACGTCCTGACTTCTTGCTGCAGTCCCCCTCGGAAGAGCGGCGTCCCCGCGTGGCCCGACATGTAGTCTGCGGCTAGGACAATCCACTTGTTCTCCGATTGTGAGGTAGGGAATGGGCGCAGAAGGTCCATTTTAATCTGCTGGAAGGGCCCCGATGGGGTGGCGATCGGCTTCAGAAGTCCGGCGGATCTCGTCGGTGGCGTTTTATGTCGCTGGTAGTCACGTCAGCTCCGGACGTAGTGGGTGACGTCGGATGCAAGATGGGCCCATTAGTACTTCGCCTTGATTTTTCAAATTGTGCGGGCTGTGCCGAGATGTCCGAAAGACGGGTCGTCGTGGAACGCTTCCAAAATTTCGTCATGAAGGTCTGCGCGGATGACAAGAAGATAATTCATTCTCGTTCTGGGGCTGAAAATGTTTTTCACGAGAACGGAGTTTTTCAGGCCTAATGGTGGTAGGTTGCGTTTAAACGCTTTAGGCGCAGCGAAGTTGCGTCCTTCGAGGTAATGGATCATGACGCGTAAGTCGGGGTCGGCACGCTCCTGGGCGGCTACGTCGTTCTCCGTTATGATTCCGAAGAATGCGCTGTCTTTATCAGAGTTTTGTGGTGGCGGGTCGACAGGGGCGCGGTACAGGCAGTCGGTGTCGGAGTGCTTCTTGCCGGATTTATAGACGATTGTAACGTCGAACTCTTGCAGGCGCAAGCTCCACCACCCAAGACGGCCAGAGAGGTCCTTCAAATAGGCCAGCCAACACAGCGCATGGTGGCCTGTAACAACCTTGAATGGTCTATCATACACGTATGGGCGAAATTTTGAAATCGCCCATATAATAGCGAGGCACCCTTTTTCAGATGATGAGTAGTTTTTCTCTCCCTTCGAAACACCACGGCTGGCAAAGGCGATTACTTTTTCGCAACCGCTTTCTTTTTGGACGAGGACGGCACACAAGCCTATATCACTAGCGTCCATGTGCATTTCCGTTTCGGCGTCTTGGCCGAAATGAGCGAGCACGGGTTGGCTTTGCAAACATTTTTGCAGCTCGCAGAATGCTTTTCCTGCTCGTGTTCCCAGCTAAATGGGGTCCTATCTTTCGTCATGCGTGTGAGTGGCTCTGCAATGCGTGCGAATCTCGCGACGAAGCTCCTGCAGTATGTGCACAGTCCGAGAAATCTTCGTACGCCCTTCTTGTCTTTCGGCCTTGGGAAGTTCGGAATGGCTGAAGTTTTTGCCGGGTCAGGTAGGACTCCTGCGGCGCTGACGACGTGGCCCAAGAGCTTCAGTTCCTCATACGCGAAATGGCACTTTTCAGGCTTCAGCCTTAATCCCGGCGTACGAATGGCTTCGAGTACAGACTCCAACCTTGCAAGGTGTTCGTCGAAAGTCCGGGCGAATACCACAACATCGTCGAGGTATAGGAGGCAAGTGTGCTACTTCAGGCCAGCTAGCACAGTGTCCATGACTCTTTTAAAGGTTGCTGGTGCCGTGCACGGGCCGGACGTCATCACCTTGAACTCGTAAAGGCCGTCCGGGGTTATTGATTCAGTCTTCTTTTGGTCTCTCTCGTCCACTTCTGTTTGCGAGTAGCCTGTACTTAGATCTATCGATGAGAAGTACTTCGCGCGGCAGAGGTTCTCGAGTGCATCGTCGATTAGTGGCAGGGGTTCCACGTCCTTTTCGGTGATTTTGTTCAGTCTCCGGTAGTAAACGGAAAACCTTGATGAGTCGTCTTTTTTTTTACCAGTACGACCGGCGCGGCCCAGGGGTTTCGATGGCTGTATAATGTCGTCGCTGAGCACGTCCTCCTGTTGTGTCCGGATTGCCTCCCGCTCGTTTGAAGACACGCGGTACGGTGACTGTCGGGTAGGTCTGGCTCCATCTTCGGTTATTATTCCGTGCTTCCCTAGAGGTGTCTGACGTAATTGTAAGTTCGACGAAAAACACTCGCGGTAGCGTCGCAGCAAAGCCAATAATTTGTTTCGTTTTTCTTGCGGTAGTGCCAGATTCACGTCGACGGGATGCTGAAGCTTGAAAGTATCTTGGGATGCACGTTGAAACTAGGCGAGCGTGATCACGTCACTTGCTCCTTATGTTTCTTCGACTAACGCAATCACAGTGCCCTTGTTTAAATGCTGGTACTCCGCGGTGAAACTACTGACAAAAACGTTGGATTGGCGTTGCCTAAAGCATGCAATGCCTCTTACGACGGGGATACCGCAGCCGAGAAGCGACCATTGGTCACTCTCTACAGTGGCGTTGACGTGAGGAGCAGCATCTTCATAGTAGACCGTGATCATCCAGCTTGAGCGCGGGGGGGGGGGGAGGGGCGCAGAGTGACATGCTCATCGGCGACCCTTACAGCAGCACACTGTTCGGGGTTCGGTTCTGGCGTCATGGAAGGATCGGGGGAAATTTCTCGACTTGATCTGCAGATCGATTAATGCCCCGTTGTCGGCCAAAAAGTCTATTACAATAATTACGTCGCGGCAGCAGTTACGCAAAATTCCAAACGCAGCAGGCTACGTCATGCCGCCTATGGTTCCAATTGGCGTTACGAGATCGCATCCTGCTCGGCGTATGTGCGGACCGCCCGACCTGGTTGTGAGTTTCTTCAGCTTAAATTTTAATGATCCGCTAATCATCGAGTAGTCCACTGCCGTGTCTATGAGCGCGACTACATCAAAGCCGTCAATGGACAACTGGACGTCGGAACCCCGCATTCCTCGAGTGCCGGGTACGTAGGGCTCTCGTATCTCAGCTCGTGCGTGTGGAGGGTTCAGTACTATGCGTCGTCGTTATCGTCGTCTTCTCAGCGGCTGGCTTCGTCATGTCGGGTAAGCGTCGCGCCGCGTCGTTGTCACCATGTTCGGGAATCACGTCCGGGATAGATCGTGTCGTCGGGCTGGGGCATGTCGTGAATCATGGTCTTTACGAGTCTTTCCGTCGTTGAAGGGTTTTCATTTTTCCACCATTGTGCAACTTCACCTGCAGAAGTTGCTGCTTTTATATTCCCCCGCGTGGGCTGGGGGACCTTGCACGTGCGAACTCAGAATTGCTACGGCAGTTCGGCAACTGGTATGTTTAGGGCAACGGCGAACAGTTGAAACGGGCTGGTCCACGGCTGTTGTTGGGCAGGTATTCTTCGATCTGAGATGGGCGTTGGCCGAAAAGGGGGCGTGGCGCGTCGATGGAGAACACTCGCAAACCGAGCCTCTTGTGGGGGCAGCGACCGTAGATGTGGTCGGCCTCTACGCCGTGGTAGCACAGTGGACGATTGTCGGGCATTCGTCACACGTCCGTCTTCCTTTGGGGGGGGGGGGGGGGGTTGCACCGCAGGTGGCCGGGTCGGCGACAGGGGATTACGGTACGGAGCCTCGTGACCATAGGGCGCAGGTGGGCGAGGGCGACGGACAGCAGTCGCGTAGGCCATGGCTTGGGGCTCGCGGGGAACGTTTGGCGTCATTGAAGTTACCAGCACTTGCTGCACTTTTTCTCTAATGACGCCTGTAAGGGAAGAAACGTGTGGTAGCGGCGGTGTTGGGAGAAGTTTCCGCAGCTCCTCCCTCACTATTTCGCGGATATTCTCGCGTAGGCTATCTGTGGGAATCCGAATGCTGTCGACGTAATTTGCATTGGCTATACCAAAAAAGTTGCGGTCATACTAGTTAGCACGTATTCAGAATGTTTTCTCAATGGTGTTGGCGTCGGTCACGAATTCAGCGAGGGTTTTGGGAGGATTGCGGACAAGTCCAGCAAACAGTTCCTCTTCACACAGCGCATTAATAAGCGTAACTTCTTTTCTTCCGCCAGGCAAGGGCAAGCCCACTTGAAGAGCTTCTTCATCTCTTCGGCAAACACAACAACGCTTTTGTTAGGGTGTTGTGTCCGTGTTTTCAGCAAGACCTCGGCCCGCTCTTTTCGCACAACCGTGATGAATGTCGTTAAAAATTGCGTTCTGAAATCGTTCCTAGATTCCAGGGAGCTCTCATGGTTTTCGAACCAGATACGTGCTGAGTTCTCAAGGTACAAGACTACTTGCCTCAGTAGCTCCGCATCGTCCCATCGGTTAAATAGCCTGACCCGCTCGACTTGTTCTAACCAGTCTTCGGGATCTTCTGAAGGTGACCCATGGAAGGATGGTGGCTCCTTTGGTTGCTGAAGTACGGGGCAGGATTGGAAGCGCTGGTCAATGTGCCTGCGTTGATCATGGTGGTTTTCACGGTGTCTCCTTTCTTCACATAATTCGATAGCAGTCCAAACTCTGGCTGGTGACCTTGCTGTCAGCGACTGACATGCGTTGGGCTCGCTTGTCTGCTTGGCCAGGTCTTACGGTGCCTGTACGCCGCACCTACAGATGTCACGTACACAAATGTCAGATGTCACGTACACAAATCTGACGCAGCTGGCTTAAAGGAAAAACAAGCTTATTGGAGCGAACTTTTGGTCGAGACGTGGCGTGCGCATGGGAGCGTTGGGGCGTCGAATGGCGCGGCATCTGCTGTGCGAGAATTTATCACTCGGGGCGAGGTTTTCTCGAATAGTGAAATTGTATCCAGAACACTGTACGAAGCTAGTACGAAGCACTCGCCCTACGAAAGGAGAAAACACGTGAGGCATAAAGAATCGGATATGCGTTTCACTAGGCCCACGGATAACACAGATAACTTAGCCCGGCGCCGGCGGTCGGCAAAACAAAACATAAACATACCCAAAACGTGGTTCGTGGCACTATCTTTCCTAGGCGAACAAAAACGAATTAAGACGTTATTTAGGCAAGGGCTGCGCCTCCGTTGGAACGTCTTTGCTACATACGTCTGTAGTCGTACAGTACTGGAGAGACATACATAGTCCTCAATTGACGCAATTAGTTGAAAACCACTGTCCATCTGGAAGTTACGGGGGCCACAACCTTCCAACACCTAATTGCAAAAACTGACTAAGTTCATACACAAAGGCCACCCCATACACAAAGCCCTTATGTATGGGGTGGCCCGAACGCCGTGATCATAGTTCAATGAGTGCATGAACTCCCATGAGTGCATGAAATCACATGAACTCCCACACTATTTTATCACGCTGTACCCGAGAAACGTCCCCGCCGGAGATTACACGTTCGTAGTACATACAGTAGCCAGAAGGAACACAAGCATTACAACGCATCACTTGTAATGGCAAGCACGCCAGCAGCTTCAGGGGGACCACTTATCATTGTTAGAGACTTTTATGTGTCTAAAGACACAAAAAAGAATGTCATTGTAATAGTGAAGCCAGACGCAACACCTCACACTAGAAACCCAACCGGACTTGCCCATGCGGGTGGGAACAAGCACACTACGGGACAAAACCCCGGACCTCACTCTCAGCCACAGAGTCAGGGGAACGGTATAGAATAGGTTATGACATACATTAATGATCATCATATACCACAACTTACCACAGCCCTACCACACCAATCATCACTCAAGCAAACACAAACAACCAACACATTGGCAAGTCTTCCGGCAAACAAGGCAGGAGTGAACTATTCAACAGACGGACCGGTTTAACATTTGTGACTGGGCCAGACATCTTCTCAGCGATGTCCAGCAGGATCAAGACATTATAGACCCGGAAATCCAATCAATAACTGCACACTCACAATTACAGCACATGTGGGAAGCGCTCCAGAGCCTTAAAAAGGGTGGCGCACACAAAAACACAATAGAAGCCTTAGAAAGCCCATAGCTGATCTCTCAAAAGAGATCGCATTATACGCTCAAAAACTGGCCTCGTAAAGATGGGAGGAGCAATGTGACCGGCGACGAGACGTGCTTGGAATGAAACGCACGTGGCCTCTCCTTAGGCACTTCCTTGACCCTAATAATTTCAAACAGAACAGGCATAACAAGTCACTCTCTTCATCAATGAAGCAGGGGACACCATGAAAGCAGTTCGGGAAAAACTTACAACTATGTACATCTCGCATGGCAACCATGTCCAGCATCCTGATTATGCCGGCTCAACTAACCCTACTCTGTATGAAGATTACTGAGGCTGAGGTGCGGGAAACATTGCATGAACTACGTACAACCTTATCCCAGTTTCATGACCGGCTTAATAAGAAGATTTTACGAAATGTATATGACTCCTGCGCAGCCTGCTTAGTTTAACGTTTTCAATTTCCATTACACTAAGGACACGCTCCCTGAAGAGTTTGGCCATGCGGACATTACATTTAAGCCAAAGCTGGGCAAGCCACTATCTCTAGAAAACTTAAGATCCGCCACGCTAACCTCATATATTGGGAAAAAACTAGAGCGGGAAACTATATCTAGGGTAAATTATCTCAGCTAAAACATGCAAGCTCTGTCCCCCAATATGTAGAGCTTTTGAGCAGGGCTTTCCAAAAATGATATCCACTTGAGGTCAGATTACATTCTCTAAAACCCACCAATACCGTATATCGTAGCTGCCTTAACCGAGGACCTAACCAAAGCTTTCGACAGAGTTACCCATCATACCATCCTGGGAGGGCAGAAATGCGTAGGACCAGAAGCTTGCACCTATAACTACGTGCGCGCCTCTCTCACAGAAAGGACGGCCACCCACCGATTAGGAAATCTCCCACTGCAGTATACACAGATTCCATCGTGCGGCACTCCCTAGGGATCGGGAACTTGCTCGCTTCTCTTTAAGCTACCTGTGGCTTATAATGGCAATGAACATAAAAAGGATACCGGAGTTGCATTACACACTTTCCGCGGTGGACATCACCATCTGGGTTAATCGAGGTAGTGATGCTGAAGCTGGTTATCCTGCAGGCTGGAGCAACAGCCATAGATTAAAAGGCACAGCCTTGGCTTGACTTCACTGTTTACCAGTCAAGTCCTAATGGTTAGTCCTCCCACCCTGGAAATCTAGTTCGCCACTAGCCCCTCAATGGCGATTCAGGTGGGGAGTACAGCCACACCACATTTATTGCAACTAAACATACTTGAGCTGCAAACACATCGTACATCATGAAATTATAGGCTTATGTAGCGCAAATAATGGGGCTTCTCAGACGACTTGTAGCACGAGGACATGGCCATAAAGAACAAACAGGCGGCATTTATTACAAGGATTCCAAGAAGCAGGAATACTTTTGCGCTGCCGTATCTTAGCCTTAGGAAAACAGATAATCGGAAAGTATATTGCTTATCGAACCGCTCTCCAAATATTCCCAGCAGCTTCCCTGTCAGACTGGACAGCACAGGCGTGCACAATACGGCTACAGAGATCACCGAAGCACATCCTACGGGGAAGCTTGGCCACCTGACGAAGAGTACAGGCGGCAAAGCTATTCTAGGCAACCTATGGATTCGCTACCAACAAAAGCCTGAGTCATCGAAAGCGTGACGAGAGAGAACGGAGAGAACTGGCTTTCTTTGAAACATGCACACCCAACATCTTTCCCAAAGAAGCGCGCAACGAGCCCACGCATTTACAGCAAAATAAATAATCGATCCAGCCGCCGCTCTGTGTTGCAGCAGAGGATCGTCACGTGGACGCCTTTTCTCCCGCGATTCTCACCCACTCATGGCCTTCACCATCCAACCCGTCGCCCTCAAGTGGTGGAAGAAGCGCTGATAGCACTTGCCTTCACACATAGTCCGACCGCCAGATTCATAGGCTGAGATTCGGCAACGGCCGTTCTAAACTATGCCAGAGACCAGATCTTGCCACGGGCCCACCAAAAATTTATTCAAAACCACCTACTGATACTGTAAATTGATCTGGTTTCCAGTCCGCAGGGGTATAGGAGAAAATGAAGTCACACACACAGCAACCCGAGCTCTCCTCTCCCGGACCTGCGATTCCAGCGCTGCCTCCAATGAAGCCAGACCCACCGGTGATAGGTTACTCATGTGCAGAAGCATCATAGAACATTACTGCCTCTCCCGGCCCAAATACGCTTCCGCCCACACATTCCTATCAGTGAAAAAGGAACGCCTCTGGCGTCATCTTCAAATGAAATCCCTGTCCTGTTTACCCAGATTTCATCATGTTCACCCCTCCCTGTGTCATACAACACTCTGCCAGCACTGCGGATAACGGTCAATATCACATCATCATATATGAGCCTGCACAGATGACCGATTCCCTCTCATGACCTCCCTCGACCAGTGGGAAGCAGCGCTGGTTTGTTCAAACCTGGGTCTCCTTACGTCGTTCACTGGTTTGGCAGCCACAGGCGCGAAGCTCTACGGTCTTCGGCCACAAAGTTGCGCTAACTCTTGTATAAATAAAAATTTATCTCTCAATCTCTCCCGCGAAATGCTCAGAAAAGATGCTCCGGCCCCACTCTCATTCATACTCAAGGTCGTATGCAGGTGGCGAGTCACATTATAAGGCGTGAACGAGCCGCGGAGAGCGCTTGCGCCAAGCCGTCAGATGGAGCAGAGGCGAACGCAGCCATCCGCGGAATTCGTTCTGCCGAGTCACATCATGCGTTTCCAAGCATACGGAACAGGTACAGTCACATAAAGGTCAAATTTACCGTGACAGCGAAACTGCGCGACGAGATTAGTAACACTTGGCTGTGCAGTTAAACCTGGATATAACAAAGTTTACGAAAAGGCAAATTTTTTTGTTTACATGCAGGTTTTCGTTACATCCAGGTATGGCGTTAAGGTTCGCCTGAATGAAGCAGAAATAAAAACAAAATGCAAGACATTCGTGATGGTGAACTCACCCTTGAAAGCTTTGTGTCCCTTTTAAAAACGGCGTGATTTCCACCTGCTGCATTCCCACGAGCTTAGTCACTACAGGGGCCTCCAAAGATGCATGGTCACTGACCCCGTAAACCCGAACGTACCTCAAGTATCACTTTGTCTTTTGACACTTTTGTGTGCATTAGCATGTTTCAAGGGCCAACTTGGCTGAAAGAATGCCTTTTCGCGAACTTTATGCTCCTGTAGCAGCCCCGAATGTCGGCTACTGGAAGCAAGAAAGCAGACGTGGAGCTGGTTTGCAGTTTCACGACAAGACTGTTTATTTTCAAAGATGCGTACGCTACGAGTGTCCACCGACGAGCAAAAGCAGAGGAACCCCGCGTCCTTCAAAAGAGAGAGGAAAAGGCCCCCCAAGCGAGCAGATGGCATGGGCGCCAATACTAATAGCAGAAGTCGGCCGCACAAAAGTTATACCTCCCCCGACGGCGACGGTGAAGACGGCGGTGAATGACCCACCGAAGTAAGTAGGCGGCGCCCTCGCCAATACGCGTTTTCCACAAAGGCGCACTGTCGTCAAGCCGGCGACAGACCAGAGAGAAAAGAAAAAGCCCTGTCTCGCGGGAGCCGCACTTTCGCTGGGGTGCCGGGCGGCTTCTGCTACTGAGGCTCCCCCTGGATTGAGGAGCGTTTAAAGAAAGGCAGCAGTTATCGGCTGAATGGCGAAAGGTCAGAGTCCACTGGTTGTCACTGAAAACGTTCGTGAGAGGCTGCATGAACACAACCTCGTACGGCGGAGTGAGGGGCAGCTTCGTTGTGTCGTGTCACACGAACATATGTGCAGCTTTTCCACCCAGTGCTGGCGATCGAGTTTCGCTGTAAGTGCAGCTTTGAGTTGCCTGTGCAAGCGCTGAACCATTCCGTTGCTGGCGGGGTGGTAGGCAGTTGTATGCTGCAGCCTTCGTGCCGAGGAGGGTCGAAAGCGCAGAAAAAAAGGTTGATCTGGAATTGCCATCCCCGGTCAGTTGTTATGCGGGCGGGGCAGCCAAAACGGGACACCCATGTCCAATAAAGGCCTGCACGATGGTATCAGCTCATGTGTCCGCAATTAGTATAGCTTCGGGCCATCGGCGTGTATCTATCGATGCATGTGAGCAGGTACCTGAAACCTTTGCAGGGCGGTAGCGGTAGCGGTCCCACAAAGTCGAGGTAAACGTGGTCAAACCGCGACTCAGTAGTCCGAAATTTCTTTAGTGCAGCCCGAGCGTGGCGAGTCACGCTGACACATTTCACATGTCCGGGCACAACGCCGCACGTCCGCGTTGACTCCGGGCCAAATGGGTGCCTGATGGAGTGGAAAGCGTTGAATACCACGCGGCGAAAATTCAGTGGGACGAAAGGTCATGGGCTGCCTGGAGGAATCGCATGTTATCGTGCCCGGACATCGGGAAGTGCAGCCTCTGAAAGCACGAGTGAAGACCTCCCCACCTTTCTGTCCTTGTCAACTAAGTGTCCTCCCGCTGAGCCGGGGGCCATCGCGTCGAAGTCCAGGACCTTTTCTGCCGGAAGCGTTGACGCGAGACAAGGCGCGGCTGCTCCGTTTGGACCCTGGGATAGTGAGGGATGCTTGTAGAAAACTCAGAGATGAATGAGAGCTGACGAATTTCCGTTCTGAGTAGAAGGAACTGTCGTTGTTGAATACGTAGGTGAGGGCTTGTGGTCTGTCAAGATGTAGAACACGACCTTCGAGGATGTAGTGGAAATGCTTAATGGAACAATAGATTTCGAGCATCTCCCTTCTAAAAGTTTTGAACCGTACCTTCTGCAGGCTTCAGGCGTTTCGGAAAGAAGCCCAGTGGTTTCCACTGGGCACCCTCCTGTTGCTGCAGGAGTGCTCTGACCGATGTGGAGGAGGCTTCCACCATGAGGTGTGTAGGAGCGTCAGGCAGTGATGAATGAGAAGGGTAGCTACGGCCAGCTCGTCCTTAGCCTTATGGAAAGCGTTCTGGGGTTCTTCAGACCAACAAATTGTTGTGCCTTTTGGTCGTCTCTGCACAGCAAGTCGGTCAATGGCTGGAGTACTCGAGCACAAGACGGAATGAACCGCCTAGTAGAAGTTTAAGATCCCGAGGACTCTCTCAGCTTGTGGAAAGATGTTTGAAGCAGGGAACTTCTTGACGAATTCCACCATCAATTTCAATGGTATAATACTTCAGCAGTGATGTGGTGGCCGAGGAAGAGGAAGTTAAGAGTCTCGTCACCAAACACGCACTTTTGAGGTTTCAACACCAGACCGTGCTCATCCAGACTCTGAAATAGCTAGCAGACGTGCTGTTCATGCTCGGTAGAAGTTCTGCTAGCCCCCAAAATGTCATCCAGGTAGCCAAAGACGATAGGAAGACCCCGGATGACCTCATCAATGAACATTTGGAAGGTCTATGCTGGATTATTCAAGCGGTAGGGCATGCGGCCAAACTCAAACAGTCCGAATTGGTTTGTTGTAGCTGTTTTAAAGACGATAGTCTTTCTTGGGCTACTTAAACCCAGAAATTTTGGTCTGTCTGTATGTTCTGTCTGTCTGTCTGTCTGTCTGTCTGTCCGTCTATCTGTCTGTGACTCGATTCAGCCACCCGGCCAAAGCAAAACAATGCCTGCGCAGTAGTCTTATATACTCATACCTAAATCTACGCGTCTATGTCCGGTTGTAATGTTCATACTTGTAAACATTGTTGAAGAAGAACAAGACATTACGCAAATATGAGACAACAAATAATACAGAAGTGTATATTTGCAGTGTTCCTGTATAAAAAAATCAAACATGCCTGACTTTTGCGAAATTAAATACTTCATCAACTGCAGAAAAAGAATTCACTCCACCGTCGCCTGCTGTTGCCCACGCCACTATAGCTCTGACGCCATTTTAAGGAATCAACCGGCAGCAGTTACGCAAGGTTCCACTAGATAGGTTCCACGTTCTGCTTTCAACGCACGCGGAGTAGGGAAACGCGGTTCTATAAACGTTGAAGTAGGGCGCCTCGATTAACGAGCGTGTTCGCCGTACGGCAGCGTTCGCATCGAGACACCCGGTTTGGAGCAGTGGAACGCGGGAAATTTAAATATTTTAAGCAAACCTTTGGCGTCTTTACCTTGGGAGGAGCCCGACGCGAGAGGAACAACATGAGAGGTGAGTGGGAAAGCGAAGGGAGGCATTAACTTCGCAAATGCGATAAAGACTATCGTCTTTTGACGGTAGTTGCAACGAAAGGAGCAGATACGCGGCCAATGTTTTGGTATGTCCTCCGGTGCGACGGCAATTTGGTGGTATACCGCTACAAGGTCCATCTTGCTGTATATTTTTGTACCTGCCATGTGCGCACTAAAATCGCGAATGTGAGGCAGAGGATACTGGTCTGGCCGTTGTCGATGCGTTCAAGCTCTGTAGTCACCGTACGGGCGCCAGTCGTCCCCGTCGTCTGTAGACACCATGTGCAGTGGTGATGAATGGTTGCAAGACGAAGGGCGAATAATTCCCAGCTGCAGCATATGCACGAACTCATTGCGTACAGCTTGAAGCCTGTTGTCTGGACAGCCGTCGTGGCCGGGCAGTCACTGGCGGCCTGTGGTGACAATGTGGTGAGACGCGTTTTGTTACCCCGGCTGTTCCGTGTTTGTGGGGCTTGGTGATAGAAGGAAATTCTGCCAGGTTGTGGTGGTAGGCAGATACTGGCTGGAAAGCGCAGATGCTACATGAGCAGATGTTTGACTGCAAACCACCTACTTTGAGGGATGTGTTGTTATCCTTGAGGCAACGGTCACATACGCTCAGATCCAGTTTAAGTGGCTGAGAATGTCTGCTCCGATTATGGCCAAATTAACGTCATCTACCACGAAGACCTAGTTTTTATTAACCGCCTACTGCGACGATATGTTCTTGCTACGTCGACGATCCTCCGGGGTTTCCGGGACAATAGAGATTTCGGCTGGCGTGTCGACTAGCAGGTGCGAGTTTCTTACACGGTTTCGACTATGAAGAACAGGCGGCTGGGTGCAGGGGCGATGTCGTAAGCCACCGTAACGACTGGCCGGAGCATTTCCCGGACACAGCAAGGTTGAGTGCAGCGGCTAGAACCCGTGCCGAAACGACGGTGGTACCAGCAAACTACGGTGGTACCAGCGACGGTGGTACCAGCAAGGGTAGAAGAGCTTGGCTATCTTGAATGGAATTGGTTGCGTCTTTTCTCACCGTGTTGGGGAGCGCCAGACAGCAAACTTTGCTGCATGTTATCGGTAAGTTGTTGCACTTTCTCCTCAAGCAGCTAAGGGCGTGCTGTTCGTGATGCGATGCGTAGAGTGTTCCATGATGCGATCGGCAAGTTGCGCCAGCTGATGAAGGCACGTCTCATCTGAATCCGCCAGAACCACGCGCAGCTACTGGGGGCAGCCGTTGCCAGAAACATTTCACGATGAAGTGGGAGCTGACCGTCCTGACACGGGTGCACATCGAGTAGTTGCCGCATCCGGTGAAGCACTTGGGAAGGTCGTTGGTCTTCTAGCTCTTCCCGACATAACAGCTGCTGAAGTCCGTTTTGATCAGGCGCCTCGAGGCGGTCCAGCACCGTCGTTTTGAGGGTGTCGTATTCCCATTCTGTGGGTGGTGAAACCAAAATGTCGTCGATAGCATCGGCGATTTCTGGGGGAAGGGCTGCGATGACGTGAAGGTACTTCGTCGACTGCGATGGGTGATGTTCCGGAGCGGAAAACGGGCCTCCACTTGGCTGAACCAAGCTGTGGGATTTTTAGGCCGACAATTTGGTAGCTTCAATTCTGTGGCGAAGACTGCAGGCGTTGAGGCAGCAGTGTGTGTCGTCTGAGCTCATCGCGGCGTGTTCGTTATAGCATTGTTCGGGTCACCAATTTTGTAGCAGCCCGGAATTTCGGCTACTGGAGGCGAGAAAGCATACGTGGAGCTGGTTTGCAGTTCAAGAAAAGACTTTTTATTTTCAAAAGATGCGTATGTTGAGAGCGTACCCTGACGAGCGAAAGAAAGGGAACCCCCGCGTACTTCAAAAGAGAGAGGACAAAGGTCCCCCAAGCGGGCAGACGGCAAGGGTGCAGAACTAATGCCAGGAGTCGGCGGACAACAAGTTCTGCCTCCCCCTACGGCGACCGTTGAAGAGGGCGGAGGAAATGACACCCTAAGTAAGCAGGTGGGGCGTCGCCAATACGCGTCTTCCACCAAAGGCGCACTGTCGTCAAGCCGGCGGTAGGACCCGGAGTGAGAGGAAAAGCCCCGACACGCTGGAGCCGGTTTGCGCTGGGGGTGCCGAGCAGCTACAACTACACTGTTTTTGCGCACTTGAATGTACTAGCTTGGATACTGTACCGGGCCGTACGTTCGTCGTTACGCCGCCGTAGACGCGCATAAAATACTTGTTTGCCTTATAAAGACGCATCTTTTTATTTTCAGGCAGCAAAATAATCATCGACAACAGTGAAGAGCCTTACTACACGCCGACAGGCCCATAGCACCTATCCACACCGCAGTCACACGTATAAACGCACGGTAGTTTGCGGTGCGGGCGAAATTTCCCGAAGTTGGCGCCATTTCTCTGCCGAATTTTTCGAACCAAGTGCCGAAGTAGATTATAAACAAGCAAATTACCCTTGAAATAATGGGTTTAGAGTCTCCACCACGTCGAGAAATCGGTATGGTATGCACCACATTATGCCACCACGGAAGAGCACAATGGCGTCCCCCTCAGTATTTGCCTGAAGAACTTTTCCAACGTCCTGAAGGCACTTCATGTCTCTCATGACATTCTGAAAGGCAATGTACCATCAAACCTTTTTTTCACACGTTCCGGAAAACACGATTGTTTTAGACAGTTTTAAACGTGAACATTTGGTACAGGGAAGTTTCGTATTGTGTAACATTAGCGGCCCCTGTCCAGCGTCTGTAGAAACAACCAGGCTCCTTAAAATGGCAGTCGCCGCAAAGACTACACTAACAGTTTAGTGTCGAACCACCTTAGTGGCTTGGGCTGTCGGCGTCTCTGGTAGTCGTCGTCTCCTGTCGTCACGGCAAATGAAGTTGTTAAACAATTGTCCAAAAACAAGTGTAAAGTGAATAAACACCGTTCAAAATAGAGTATCACGATTTAAACTAGTTTGAAATGGAGAAATAGTCAGGATTCATTTGCAGGAATAAAAGAAATTGTAAATACTGTATCAAAATTGGTCTCAAACTACAGGTTTCCTCCTGTAAAGCATTACTTCTAGCATGTCGTGGCGTGTGACACGAACACCTTACGACCAGCCTGTCTCTCAATTAATGTCTTAAAGCAGGTTCAACGCGAGAGAGGGTGCCACCGTCTCAGCAAGCGCGGGATCGCTCCTCCCACAGGCGCTTTTCCGGCGCCCAATAAGCGCGTGACTTGTGGCAAAAGAGAGGCAACGGCGCATGCTCGCTCCAGCAACGCCCTTTTCCACTATGGTCGCTTGCGCATTAGCAGCGATTTTGCTGTTGTAAACGCCCGCGAACATTGCATGCTTCGCCCCTCGAAAGTTTAGCGTGAGCGGAGATGGGCCAGGATTTCTTATAATTGAAGGAGAAACTAGAAAGCCAGGGTAAAGAAAGCAAGTCCATCGTAGGAACTACGAACCGCGATTTTAATATCGCTAACAGCGCTCTTGCGCTATTCCTTTATTTACTGAATGTGTGCCTAGGGAATGCATTCTTGCCTTCGACATAAAAACTTGTGCTGTACTTACGTCGTCAGTGAGCAGGAGAACATTCAGCTGCGCTAATTAGCAGATGTGACCATTAGGCGATAAGCTATGCGTGTTTTTGCTAATAGCGCTAATATGAGCGGTTCGTCAAGCCTGTCTGCGGCATCAATAAAGATAGGAGGAAAAAGGAGTAGAGCGAAACGAATCATGGTAATGATGAGCGGACACCGTCGCATCACGGGAGCACGGGACCAGTTAACGCCGGCATAAAAAAGATGGCCGCCTTAGCAGGTAGAACATTTCTTCATAAGATGAGCCTCGCTACCATCCACAAATAGTGGTTCATTAATTACAATTGGTGTGACCTATACCGTAAGCGACTCTGGGGCCAACCTACATCTACAATATCTATAAAACGCGGTCCGCAACGGAAACGAAATGCCGAAGATACGCGAGGGGAGCAGGAACACTCAAATACATCAAAATAGCTGCAAACTCATTGCTAAGCCATGTAAAATGACTGTCTCGAAGACAACCATTACCGGAGCAGTGGCGACGACTGGAACAATAACCTGAGGTGTGACCTACATGAAAACAAGCAACTGCCATGACCTACGTGGCGTCTACGTCAACAACAGCTGGGAAATAACTACGATAGTATGGCGCTGCCGCAACAAACGCCGGAAAAGCACTATCTTGTAAGGAGCGAATTAAAACAAACACGCCATCGTTGCACACCGAAATCAAACATGGTGCGGAAAACAAGTAAAGTGGCTATGGAAGAGAAATTAAAGCTTGTTTATTTCATATTTAAACTGTTTTAGTGCCCTAAGCACTTGCTCGGCAGCGAACCCTGCTTTATTCAATAAGAAATCAACAATTTCAAACAGAATTTTGTTCTTCGACAGGTTTATATATTTTGTGATGTCACAAAAGACATATTCATGGGAGGATCCTAAAACAAAGCTTAGGAGGTTGCTGCAGCCCTATCACAGGTGCACTTTCGTTACGTTTTTATGTCCGCCTTTTTAGCCCTCATTCACACAGCCGTCACCTTCTCCGTCACGGCACCGTCACGTCAAGAAATCGCGACTGAGACGTAAACATGTAGCGTTCGTACTGGAGCTCTCCGTACAATTACAGGGTCGTCTGCCTAGTAATCAGTTTAGCCTAGAATTCGGCGTTTTTAATTTGAAAAGTAAAGAAAATGGTTTGTGCTAACTTTTCGGTAAATTTAGCCGTAAAAATTTGTTTCTGATTAGCTGATTTAGCGCGGGGCATGGTCCCGTCACGTTGACGTGACGTAAACGCTAGACTCGGCCTCCCGCCACCGTCGCACCGTTTTCGGTGAGAAATCGGTCGAAAACGGCGCCCATGACGGAAGACTGTTGACGTGACGGTGACATGATGGGGTGAAAACGGCTGTGGGAATGAGGGCTTAGGCATCATTCACATAGCCGTTTTTCCCCCGTCACGTTACCGTCTTCCGTCATGGGTGACGGTTTCTCGGGCGATTTCTCGCCGTAGATGGTGCGACGGGGACGGGAAGCCGAGCTCCACGTTTCCGTTCTGTCATTGCGACGGGAACACGCCCCGGGGTAAACCAACGAAACAGAAAACTTATTTTTGCATTATTGCTATTATAGTAACCTTGTATCGTAGGACATCATGACATGTTTTTGACTTTTCAGATCAAGCACACTCAATTCTAGGCTAAACTGGTCACCAAAGGAACACCCTTTTACTCTGACGGAGGGCTCCAGTGCGAGCGCTACTCTGTTACCTTCTCCGTCGCGGCATTTTGACGTGACCGTGCCGTGAGGGAGAAGGTGACGGTTGTGTCAATGAGGCCTCAGGTGAAGCTGCAATACTGCACACGAACCACTCTTTTGGGAATATTCATTTGTCTGCTCAGTGCATAAAGAACATGAAAGCTGCCACAATTGATAAGGGATCTCTCAACCTTAGGACGACCCGTCACTAACCACATTATCAAAACAGTACTACACTACCCGGGTACTAATGACGACCTGCTGAAAGGCCTGAACCAGAAGCATGAAGCCTCTACGGCAGCGTCGGAGAGGGCCTGGGAAACCTATAGTGGTATGGAAACGGTAAATATGACAGACATATCGTGCGAGGAGATGCGCCAAACACTGAATCATATAGAAAAAAATGGCACCTTGAGGTGATATGATGAATTAAAAAACACTGAGATACCTATTCGATCAACGTGTACGTGCACTAGCTTACCACATACTTGTGAGCGTTTGGCGGTCGGGGAAGGTATCCCTGTACAATGAAAGCTCTCCAACATTACCATTATTCCTAAACGCGACAAAGCCCCTACAGTGTTTGTGTGTACAAAAGCAGATGGGTGTTAGTGCGTACAAAACCAGAGCGGATCCCTATGTCTGGAAGCATGCAACAGGGATGCCTTGGGGACTAGAAGCGCGCAACTCTAGCGTGTCGTATAGCTCATCGCGGATGTTGGTTTCCAGAAAGGCTAGGGTGGAAATAAGCACCTGTTCTTGGCTTACTGCTTCACAATCACATTAGGACCTTTATTTATCTTCTCCTATTGTCTTTTTGCCGGTACGATGCGTTCTCCTTGGAAAACATTCCAATTAATTCACTGTTTCACTTTCATCTTTGTTACTGGGCTTCTGCGTTTTGTACTACTCTGTGTGGTACTTGTAATTTTCCTTTCGCAGTTTTCCGCTTTCTAGTGGTTTTCTTCTTGTTATCATTGCCTTTTGTTTTTTCTACTGCATCCCCGCGCCCTCCCGCATTCGTAAGCTTCTTGCCCTTTTTTGGGCGCAAATAACGTCTTCTTTTGATAGATGCCAATTTATTTTGTCGCTTTTTGTGCGCATCATATGCATATGTTATGTCCCATACCAGAACTTCCTAAACGCAATTGCTGAGATTCTTTTGGAATGAAATACTATTGTACCTACTGATAAAGTGAAGGCAAGGTTTCGAAAAAAACATTATAGACGCTTTTGGATGAATAGATCCCAAAAAAGTGAAGGTAAATAATTGAAACGTTCAAGCATCAAGACGAAGTGATATGCACGGTCTAAATGTTTTTTTTTTAAATGCGGCGTATGTTTAAAAAAGGAAACGCAAGTAGTAACATTTGTGAATATTTAACCAATACAAAACAAACTCATGAGGTATTTTTTGTTCATAACGCATAGTGATATTTTATGCTATTAAAATCAGCTGCTTAACCGGATATTAAACACTACTTGTATTTATTGTTTAATTTATTAAGAAATAATGTTTTGTAACCTAATTTTACTTTTGACAATAGTATCACTTGAAGCAACTTTGCCGCACGCTCCTTATTTTAGGCAATTGATGATTAAAAGATTTCTTTCTGGTAGTTTTGAGCCTCAATTTCCTGTCCTTGTCTTGCAGTATTCTTTCAAGACCGTTTTTGATACTTGTTATAGGTTTGCCGGAATCGCCTTAGTTGTACGTGTTTTCGTAACAAAGATTAGAAACTAAACTCACGTTGCCTCAGGTGTGGCGTCTGATAAAGCGCCAAAGATACAAACTTTATTTTTTCTCGCACGTAACTATAGTTTAAGGGTTTACGCACTAATAATGTCGCCCGTGCTTCCTCAGCCCATTTTCAAACGATTGAGTGACATATAAACAACATGCACTGTCCTTATCTCAGAATTAGTCCCAAAAATCTCCTTCGGAAGACTGTTCTTAAACCACTGCCAAATCTTTTCTAAACAAAGATAGAAACCTGAACTCTCTTTGCCTTCTTGTGGCATCTGATAAAGCAAAGATCCAACTCTGTTTTTATCGCATGCAAACTATAGTTTAAGAGTTGCGCACCAATAAATGTGGCCCGTGCTTCATCAAGCTACTTTCAAAAGCCTGTTGAAATATAAACATGCAATATTCTACCTCAGAATTAGTCCTAAGAATATCCCTGGGTGACTGTTTTTTAAACCATTGCCAAATCGTCCGGAAAAAACCCGGACGCTTAATTGAGTAATGCTGCATTAGCCATGGTATGAAGTCAACAATGTCCGCTGTGACCAGAACTTTATCTCCAGGCGCACATGGTGAGAGCTGAAATGAACGGTTGAGAATTGATTTTTTTGAGAGATACTTTAAAATAACGTAAAATTCGAAGACCAGTGCTGGCGCAAACGCACACCTGCAAACATTCCTGCCTGGCGTTGCTCAATCTCACTTTAGAGAGGGGTTTCTTGAGCCATTTTGCAAGATCGCACACTAAAAATGCGCTTCAAATCACCTAGAAAAAAATTGGGAGTACGATGTTTGAGTGGAGTGCCTTGGCTCCTGACGTCAGCTTAGAGAGACGCACCGCTGTCATCTACTACACTCCGCTTGAGTGGGACTAAAGATTCTCGACGCAAACTCGCCCGGTTGCATACGGACGCGGTTAAATACATGATTGTTTTGCGCACAAAGGAAACACATACTGAACTGAGCCTACATTTTTTCTCACCTTGGCTTGGTCATGTCGGCGTATCCGCATACCATGAAAAGTTATGCGTTTAAAGAACAATTTTGAGCATTTCGCAATGATAAAAAAAGGAGTTTACTTGTGCATGCAACGGATACCGAAGATTTAAGAAGGTAGTTGTTGCAACCGTGTCATCCCAGCGCTGACACCAGTTGTTGCGACCGGGAGGGCCGACCCGAGCCGAGCTTCTGCTCGCCTCCGGCATACGTGTACTAGCGTGGTTGTAAAGCGAGCGGCCGAGCCGCTGTTGCAGCCGTGAAGAATGTCCAGAAGCCGTAGGTAACGTAACTGCTTTTACTTCATAAGCGAGAGGTGAGCCGAAGCCAAAGAACAATGCCTCGACGGGGGAGGTAACAGTAGCAGGACTTGAGCAGCAGTGGACAGCAATGATTCGCTGCTCAAAACAGGAATGAGTTACAGCGCTGGGCGGCTTCTATTATACCCAAAAGCCATAACGGGTCAAAACGCCAACAAGCGGCAACACGCCACGAACGTCACGGCCACTTACAACGCTCTTTCCAGAGTTTCGTGAGCACTCGATAGCATCGGCGCACGTTGAGTCTGAGAGAGGGGAGGAAAAAGGACGCCGCTGCGATCGCGGGCCTCTGTGTCCTGAAGAGCGTTCAGTACGAGCCTCGTCGGCAGCCGTCTGAAGTTTTGAAACCCGCCGCGAAAGCGAAGCGTCTGGCCCAGGCTTGTCGAGGCATGAAAACATGAATCACTTACAAGAAGGAACCTGTTTCAAAGGCGCACGCAGGGCTTCGCCGCACAGCCGAGGAGTGATGCGGGAAAGTACGGCGGGCCAATTCCTAACACAGTACCTTTCGGCAAAGCTTGAACAACCTTCAATTAGAGGGCATACAATTTTCATTTGTCGTTCACTTTGTTGGTATTAATTATGAGGAACTGTCTTGCTCATGTTTTAACGATTTCTGATAGAGACGCCAACGCCCTGAATAATATTAGCAAGGGGTATATCGAACTGTGCGCACTTTGCAAGGCAACGGATTCACATAAAACTCTGTAAAATAGGCATGTTTTCTCAGGAATAGTAACAAGCAAACAAACTTACCGTAAATATTAGCTCGACCGTGTTTGAATAATTTCAAGTTTTTTGTAACGAAACGATAAGTGTATGGTAAATCTTTTGCGAGCAAGCATGATACCTCAACCGAGCCAAGGAACAGCATAGCCCGAGTGCAGCAGACAACAATTGCGAGTACTTTTAAACCGGCGTCACAAAGACAGATTTCGAAGCGTTGCCTATGGTCTGGCTCACCAGACATAGGAGCTAGAGTCTCTGAAGCAGTCTTTATCCGTGCGTGCCCGTTGATACATAAACGTGCGTGTGTGGCACAAGTGATATAAATCAGTATTCCTGTGTATACATGCCAAGGCGAAGCTAATGACTGCATTAGTACTTCCTCTTCATTAGTTCATAAGACGTTTTGATGATATCGCACACCATTTTCCCAATTTCCTCAAAAAGGACACCGCATTCCTTTGCGGCAGTGATCGGCCTCACGCCTTTACTACGCTGACATCTCTTCTTACTCCTTCCATAGGCCGCTCCTAGCAAGTCCGAACGGAAGCTAGTTCGGACTTCACCTGCGACTTGGGGCTGAGCTGGCTCAACCGTAGTCCCGTCACGACTGCGTTATTGCACACTCGAGCCACTACCTAACCCCAGTTGAGGGAAATTATACAACAATACGGGATTGACTCAGTCTTATACGTGATGATAGTAAATTTCGCTTATATACCTACACAGCCAACCGCGCTCTTTCGTGACGGGCCACCATGCTATCTCCTGGATGGAATCCTTGAAAGATCTTACAAGGCTCATCCGAAGGTTGACTCTTCGTCTGCAAATGTACTCATCCTGAGTAGTACACAAATCTGGCCGCCTACATCAGAACTCAGAATAACGTTTTCTTTCCCCCGCCTACTTGGCAAGCCTAAAACCTCCCAGAAATTTGCTTGCTTATTTTATTTCTTCTTTATTCCACCTTGCTGAAGAGTAAATGGGATATACTGTAACAATTGCCAGCCTGAACATCTACCGCTCCGGCTGTTCAGTGCGTTCATTCCAGCTCAAGGAGGGTGTCCTCTATCGTCAAAACATCTGCCCGGAAATCCCCTAGCTGCTTCCCGTGGTCCCTGAGCCCCATCGTATGGATGTCTTCAAACGTTTTTATGACCTGCTGAGAGCATGCTACTGCGGGCTTACTCGACACTTGACCGCAAACGACAACGGTTTTCCCGGTATGGATTTTGCAGCTTCATTCACTCTGCGTGGGCGCCTGCGATACGTGGAGCCGTATGAAAATGCCCACGACTTTTCTGGCAGCCCTCTGAGCCATCGATAGACCGACGAACGGTTTTTATTTGCTTTAAAGTTTATTTAAACAATCCTGGAACGCTTACGAGCAAGGACAAAAAGCGCAGAAAAGGCTTTGACCAGTACCTCCGTTCCCCCGAGAAGGCGTTCAGTTTGAAATTGCGGCATGCTAAAAATACACACACTGAATTTTCAGGACGCAGCTGCTCGTGGAGAGAAATTGGCTAAAAACTTGTTTGATATAAATAAAAAGGCAAACATTATAAGGCTGTGAAACGTATTAGGCCGGGGAAACACGTACGCACTATGCTGTGAGATATAAAATCAAACAAGAAAAAAACTTCAAGCAGTTCCACTCAACGTGAAGCCACTCAGAAGTGCAGAGCAGTGATTCGCCCTTAGGGACTAGTGGCGTCCGTACTCCGCTCTTTGCTACCACCCCTCACGCTAATACCCTTTCTGTCTCACTCCTCCCTTGACAAATTGAACACAGGTTTGTTCAGTGAAATGTCATTATCCCGCCTCCGCAGTGCTCGCGCGCCTCATTTTGGGGTAGCTCGCATTATTTATTTTATTTTTTTCTTTCTTGTTCTACCTGCAACAGCACAAGCGGGAGTTCTGTTCTTTTTGTGCTTGCTTTCATCTCGCATGTGCTAGAGCCTGTCTTCGTCAGTTGCGGCGGCCACCCTTTTCGGCGGCCACCCTTTTTCACTGAATATCGGGAAAACCAACCCAATGAGCATTGCTAACTGAATTGACGCCGGGACTGCTGGTTACTTAAATAGATTTTGTCTCATGGGTGCATGCAGTTTTCTTTGGGCTGAATAATGGGGACATGTATGACAAGTGGCAGCGATTGCGGGTGTTTCGAACGCTTCTGCCAATATAAACATCTCGTTCTAATATCTTTACTTTTGTCGGACCGCTGATCCCCGGGACAAGCGGATGTCTATTCGAAGCCTCGGTTTGGATGCTTGACGCCGTGTAACATTGTGCACGCGGGTGAGCTACGACGGCAAGTCTGGCGCCTAAACGGCTCTGCCCTTTAAAAAACGCTAGCACGATGCACGTAACACCAGAAACAAGTATGTGTAAGATTATTCCACGTCGCTTTTAGATCATCCTGGGCTTCCTTTCCTGGTCTATTACAGGCGCTCGGGCGGATTGCTCTGGTCAGGGACTACGCCGCACGGTACCCAATCACGCGCGCCCTGCCCAAATAGTTTCGCTACCAATGTCACCGATTTCCTCCTGTACGACGTTGTCTTACATATTGGCGTTCCTCACCAGATATTGACATACAGAGGCTATTTCTTCCTATCGTAAGTGGTGATGACAATCTTTGCTCCTGCGACACAAAACACAAGCAAATACTGCAAAATACCATCCGCAAACTAACGGCCTTGTAGAGCTCTTTGCCGGAATATGTCTAGAATCTTATGTGCGTTTTCTGCGCCCCTCATGACCTGGGGGTATCTTCGGCCAATAGTATAACTCATTCCCCCACGATACTGCAGGATATTCTTTTTCTACCTCCTCTTCCAGCGAGACGCCAATAATGCCGCTGGAAGCACTACTCATGCAAACTCCGCCGCACTCTGGATACGTGCAAGAAGCCGTCGCCAGCGCTTTAGTTTGCCCGTCAAATGGCGCGTGGCCGACTCTTTTTGTCGCAGTCCCTCGAAGTTTCTTTACGAACACAGACACGGTACACCCTACTTTACACCTGCGACGCTCGTGCTGCTCTATTGCGCTGCACGCTCTCTGGGGAGTTCTGAACTACTTGTCGCCCGATACTAAATGGTAACGCATACTACGAAATTACCGCCATTTCTTCAGGCTCCTCTCAGCCTGTACAAACTTACAGCGTCCCCGTTATCCGCCCTAAGCCATGCCGCTCTGCACTTGCAGCTCCACCATGGCAAGCACCGAGACAGTGCTTTTACAGAGAGGGGGCTAGTGTTACTGATAACCTTTCTCTTGCGCAAGCGGACATTTCGTGTGCTGTACCGCGCTGCAATGATCACGTCGAGGAAGACAAAGCACAAGACGCGTCAGTCGCCCGCGAGCCGTTTCCTTCTTCTGCTAGTTAGACGCTCTTACATACGTAGCACCCCACTGCATAGCTGCACATAGTACGTAAATATGCCGCTTAAATACTGCCTTACTCGTATCAATATTCTTACTGCAGGATGTAACTCATAATAAGGCATTATGAGGAATGTAGTACTACTGGATCATCGTGTGTGAGCGGCGTGCCAGTTGCTGAACTACTTAGCAGCGAGTGAAACACAACTCGTGCAAGCATGACGAACGCGGGCCGACTTTGGATTATGAGAAGCCAAAGTGCGGTTTTTGAAGCCTAATTTTCGTAGTTCTATCAGCGGCATCATAGGTGTACAGAGGACAACACATTAGTCTACATCACAGCTTTTGTATTTCCAGCTGTGTGGTTTCTTAAGCATACACTAAAATGTAAAACAGGTATAATATAGTTTGTGGCTTTGCTTCGTAACTGGCTTCTTTTGTAAACCTGAGCGAGTACTGCAATACGTAAAATGCAGCAAAACCGATGAAAAAATTGGTTATTTTGATTGACAGATGATAAAAACACCATTGCGCGAAATAGATGCATTTCTTTCTGTTTGTGTTTGTTTTCGTAGGTCGAGGTTTAGCTGGACATATTCGTATGCAATCGACGGCGATTTGGAGGGGCCAATTCATTTGTTACATAATGAATTAAATTTTCGCAATACCTGACGAAGGAGCATTTCAATTGTTTTATTAGTTTTAACACAATAAATTATCATAAATGTTCGCAATTGTTATTCCGAAAAAACGGTTAACTCATACTTCACCGACGCTCCCGACAAACTGTGTGTGTGATTTGCGCCAGTGCAATTTTTTTTTGCATGTATACAACCTTTAAGTCTTATTACGACAATTTATTTTCAAAAAGCTATGCAACCATTAAATTCCACCTGCATGAGGTATTAGGAAAGTGACAACTATTTTGCAACAGCTAACTTGGCCTGTTTAAACTACAGGCTATCGCACACGATTATTTTCACCTAAACCTCCGGCGATGCAAGCAAAGGGAAAATGGCAGAAATGAGCCTGATTTTACTGCTACCGCATGTTCCTATTTTCTATCTAAATAAACAATTTTATCATCATTGTTGCCCACATTCGCTAAAACGTTCCAAGCCAAGTCAAGTACGAACAAAAAACAAAAGCTGTACTTTTGCTACGATTCCCGTGGCGACACGAACGGCTTGCATTGACGATTTATATTGACGCCAGCGTCGATTTCCACTACAGTATATGCAAGAAAGTCTATACTTCCTACGTTAGCTTTACTCCTTCCAAATGGATGCGAGAAAACTGCACGGCGTTGTGAAGTCAAAGCCCAGTTTTCTCCTAAGCGTTGTTCAAAAAAACATAGTTTCGCCGTTACCCGATGTAGCTAGTAGGAGATGAGTTCCCTGTTAGTCCCAAGTGTGTTTCGCACTATGCAGGGCTGGAACGTGCGAGGTATTTTTATGCTATGACTGCCGCTTCATCCGCTTTTAAGAACATATTGGTAGCGTGTCTTGCAAGGGCGAATATATAGCCTGGAAATAAAAAAAAATGTAATTGGCTTCCTAATGCTTAGGTGGAGTGGGCTACAGAAGACATTTATATTTTTATGAGAGCGCCACTTTAAATATACTGGTTGTCTATGAATCAACATTAGTAATATAACACCTCGCGCAGTCTTTTTTTTATTCCAAATAACTAATACAGCCGATTACGTATTTGGGAAGGCAAAGTCTGTTCCTAAAAATGGTCAATGAGGCAAGGATTGTGCTTTTATTATATCGCCGCGAACCATGTATGGGTTTTGTTTATTCATTGTTCGTTTTTACTGCCGGGCCACGCCCGGCTGTGTTATCTGCGTGCCAAACAAAGCGCGTCTTACAGTCTTTACTTTTATGCCGCACGGGCTATCACATTCAAATAAGCAAACTGTTTCGCCGTAACGTCGCTAGCCTAGAAAAATCGTCTCTGACCTACAATCTTCTGGATGTGAATCGACGGTTCCAGAAACACTCGCGCCGAATGATAAAAAGCCTGCACAGCAGACGCCTCGGCATTCGATTCTACGACGCTCGCCGACGCAAGTCTCTTTGTTGACCGCTGCTTCGCCACCCCTGGATTCTCTTGAGTTGTTAGGGGAGCACGAAATCGCTCCAATAAACTTGTTTCTCCTTCAAGACAACTGCGTCGTCCTTGGCTTCGTGACATCTGGTAGAGGTGCGGGGTACTAAGCCTTTATGCTCTCTACGACATCTGGAAGCCGCCAAGCAAGCCCAACCAGAGAAAGCCGCCGACTGCAAGGATTGCTACCCGAGTTCGGTCTTCTGCCAGAATGACCCAAGAAACGGAACGCTGCCAATCATCCTGCACGACGTCGCCAATCATCCTGCAGCAGCCCCGAGAACCGCCATCCTTCCGGGGAGCTCCCGCTGAAGACCCCGAAGAATGGTTGGATAAGCTGTAGCGCGTCCGCATCTTCAACAGGTGGGACGACGAAGAAACTTGCCGGCATGTCTTCTTTTACTTAGAAGATGCTGCTCGAACTTGGTTCGAAAACCATGAGAGCTCGTTGACCGACTGGACTCAATTCAAAAGGGAGTTCCTGAAGACCTTCACTACCATGTTGAGAAAAGAGCGAGCTGCGCTTTTGCTTGAAACTCGAACGCAGCACCCGAACGAGGGGATCGTGTTTTTCGTTGAGGAGATGAAGCGACTTTTTCGCCGTGCCGACCCTGAAATGACCGAAGAAAAGAAGCTCAGGTTCTAATGCGAGGAGTGAAGCAAGAGCTTTTTGCTTGTCTAGTCCGTAACCCTCCGAAGACAGTGGCGGAATTCGCGTCTGAGGCGGCCGCGATGGAGAAAACGCTAGAAATTCGAACGAGGCAGTACGACCGCCCTGTCAACGCACTGTTCTCGGAGACCATCGGTGCCGCAACTGTAAGCTCCGATACATTGCGCGAGATCATCCGAGCAGTGGTCAAGGAGGAGCTTCAGAAGCTTTTTCCAACGACGCCGCAACCTCAAGTGGCTTCCCTGACTGACGTCATCCGAGAAGAGCTTCAACAGGCGCTGGGGACTTCTACGCCTTCAGAAGCACCCCGTCAGCCCCAAGCGATGACCTACTCCGCAGTTCTTCGTCAACACCGCCCTGCTCCAACCCGTCGTCAAGAGGGCGAGCCATACCGCCGTCCAATGCCACCCGCCCGACGCTTTGTAGACCAATACCAGACGCCAAGGAAGACCGACGTGTGGCGAACGCCCGATAATCGCCCGCTGTGCTACCACTGCGGAGAGGCCGCACCACATCTACCGTCGCTGTCTCTACAAGAGGCTCGGTTTGCGAGGGTTCTACGTCGACGCCCCCACGCCCCCGATACGGCCGCACCCTGCTGATATCGAAGAATCCTCTCCCACACCAAACCGAGGACCAGCCCGCTCAAACCGTTCACCGTCGCCTTACCCGTATCAGTCACCACCGAACCGCCGCAGCTACTGCTGACTTCTCACGTGGAAGGTCCCCCAGCCCACGCGGGGGAAACTAAATCAGCAACTTCGGGAGGTAAAGTTGCACAACGGCGGAAAAATGAAAACCCTCCAACGACGCAGCGACTAGCTGAAGACCATGATTCAAGACATGCCCCGACCCGGACGACCCAATCTAACCCTGACGTGACTGCCGACCACGACGACAGCAAAACGGCGCGACGTGCACCCGACATGACCGAACCTGCCGATGAGAATACAACGAAGACCACGACGCACAGTGCCCGACCGTCAACACGCAGAAGCCGAGATACGACGCCACGACGCACCCGGAACTCGAAGAAGGCAGCGTCCGACGTTCAGCTGTCCATCGACGGCTTTGAAGTAGTCGCCCTCATAGACACGGGCGCCGACTACTCGGTCATGAGCGGACCTTTTGCGTCTAAGCTGAAGAACGTTATGACCAGATGGGATGGTCCGCACATTCGCACAGCAGGAGGCCACCTCGTGACGCCTAGTGGAACGTGCACATCGCGCGTCACAAGAGACGGCACAACGTACCCTGCGACGTTCGTCATTTCGCCTAAATGCTCTCGCGACGTAATTTTTGGAATGGATTTTTTGACGGACAACCGTTGCAATAATTGATCTACAGACCAAGTTCATAACTTTTTCCTCCGATCACTCCATGACGCCGGAACCGAACCCCGAACACCGTGCTGCCTTTAAGGATCGCCGATGATCATGTCACACTGCCACCCCGCGCAAGCTTGATGATCACCCGTCCACTGAGAAGATGTTGTTCTTGACGTCGGACGCTATCGTGGAGAGTGGCCAAAGGTTTGCCCTCGACAGCGGGTGTCTCCGTTGCAAGAGGCATTGCGCGCTTTACGCAACTCCAATCACAAGTTTTGGTCACTAATTTCAGCGAGGAATACCGGCATTTTAAACAGGGCGCTGCAATTGTCGTACCTCAAAGAAACGCAAGCAAACAAGTGACGTGATCGCGGTTGCCGACTTTGAACACGCACCCCGAAGGAGACCTTCCAGCTTCCGAATCCCTTCGACGTGAATCTGGCGTTACCGCAAGAAGAACGGAAGAAATTATTGGATTTGCTGCATCGTATAGGAGAGTGTTTTTCGTCGAACTCAAAACTACGTCAGGACAAACTCTGGCGACGCACCAAATAACAGCCGAAGATGGAGCCCGACCTACCCGACAGTCACCGTACCGCGTCTCTTCACACGAGCGGGAAGCACCGGAACTCAGGTCGACGACATGCTCCGCGACGACATTATACAGCCGTAGATAAGCCCCTGGGCTGCCCCGTCGTACTCGATGAAAAAAAGACGGCACATTAAGATTCTGCGTTGACTACCGGCGAATCTGAACAAAATCACCAAAAGGACTTGTACCCCTTCCCCGAATCGACGACGCCCTCGACCAACCTGTGCCACGCGAAGTACTTCTCATCGATGGATCTGAATACCGGTTACTGGCCAAATGAAGTGGACGAGAGAGACGAGAGAAGACTGCATTTTATAAACCCGGACGGCCTATACGAGTTCAAGGTTGATGCCGTTCGGGTTGTGCGCGGCGCCCGCAACGATTCAGCGAGCCATGGACACGGTGCTAGCTGGCCTGAAGTGGCACACCTGCCCGTATACCTCGAAGATGTTTGTGGTACTCTCCCAGACTTTTCGACGAACACCTTCAAGGTTGCAGTCTGTAGTCGAGGCCATCCGTACGTCGGGGTTAACTCTGAAGCCTGAAAAGTGCCGCTTCGCGTACAAGGAGGCTCAGGTTTTTGGGACATGTCGTCAACGCCGCGGAATCCGGCCCTGATCGGCAAAAACTTCCGCCATAGCGAACTTCCCAAGGACCGAAAGATAACAAGGGACGTGCGGAGATTCTCGGGACTATGCGCATACTACAGGCGCTTCGTCACAATCTTCGCCCGCATTGCAGAGCCACTCACTCGCTTGACGAAAGATAGCACCCCTTTCAGCTGGGAAAATGCCCAAGAAACAGCATTCTGCGAGCTGCAACAATGCCTGCAAAGCCCCCCCTGTGCTCAGGGCCATTTTGACGAAAAACGCCGAAACGGAAATGCATACTGACGCCAGTGATTATAGGCTTGGGTTGCCGTCCTCATACAAAAGGAAAGCGGGTGCGAGAAAGTAATCGCCTAAGCCATCCATGCTCTGTCCAAGGAAAAACGAAAACTACCAGCCCATGAGAAAGAGTGCCTCGCGATTATCTGGGCCATTTCAAAATTTCGCCCATACGTGTATGGAAGATCATCAAGGTTGTGACAGACCACCATGCGCTGTGTTGGCTCGCCCAATTTGAAGGACCCCCTCTGGCCGTTTTGGTAGATGGAGCTTGCGCCTGCAAGATTTCAACGCTACAGTAGTCTATAAATCCGGGAGGAAAACACTCCGATGCCGAATGCCTGTCCGTGCCCTCGTCGACACCCCCACCACAAGCACTCCGATGCAAGACAGCGCGTTCTTCGGAGTCGTGACTGAGAGATACCTGGCCGCCCCAGCAGCGTGCCGACCCCGATCCATTGCGTCATGATCGACTACCTCCAAGGATGCAACATCGCCGTGCCCAGGGCCTTAAAACGCAACTTACCTGCATTCAGCCTGAAAACTCCGTCCTCGTGAAGATGAATTTCAGCACCGGAACGAGAACAAAATATCTTCTTTTGATCCCGGGCAGATCTTTGTGACGGAAATTTTGGAAGCGTGCCACGAGGACCCGTCTTCCGGACATCTCGGCACAGCTCGCACAATTGGGAAATCAAGGCGAAGTACTATGGCCCCACCTTGTATCCGACCATCACCCACTTACGCCCGGAGCTGCCGTGACTGCCAGAGACGAAAAAGGCCACCGAAGATTCCCGCCGGACTTCTGCAACCGATCGGAGTCCCATCTAGACCCTTCCAACAGATTGCAATGGACCTTCTGGGCCCGTTCCCTACATCCTGATCCGAGAACAAGTGGATCGTTGTAGCGACAGACTACATGACGCGCTACGCAGAGACCGCCGCAACTTCCGAGGGGGACTGCACAAGAAAGTCGCAAAGTTCTTCATAAGCCAAATTGTGCTGCGACATTGAGCCCCGGAAATCCTAATCACGGACCGCGGAACGGCCTTTACTGCGGAGCTGATGCAAGGGATATTACGCTACAGCACACGGATCACCGAAGAACGCCGGTGTACCACTCCCAACGAACGGACTAACGGAACGCCTGAACAAGACAATCGCGGATATGCTGTCAATGTACGTCGATGTGAACATAAAGACTTGGGGACGAAGTGCTACCGTACGTCACCTTTGCGTACAACACGGCTATCAGGGAAACTACGCAGATGACGCCGTTGCAGCTTGTCTACGGAAGACGGCTGACTACAATGCTCGACGCCATGCTCCGCACGTAGAAGACGACGACATCAACGCCGACGTCCAAGGATACCTTCAACGTGTGGAGGAGGCCCGCCAACTGGCTCGAGTTCGTACAACGGGCCAGCAGCTGGTGTATGCCGGGTGCTACAACCTCCGACGCCGAGACGCCGAGTACCACCCTGGGGTTCGTGTTTGGGTTTGGACTCCCATCCGTGGACGCGGACAAAGTGAGAAGCTTCTGCGACGGTATTTCGGACGCTACCAGATTCTACGACATGTCGGCCAACTTACCTATGAGGTGATCCCCGATGGCGATTCCGGAACATCACGACGACGCACGCGGCCCGAAGTCGTCCACGTAGTTCGCTTGAAACCTTACTATGCAAGATGACTGACTTTTTTTTTGTTCATTCGGACTGTGTTTTATTTTAGCATCGGGTCGATGCACTCTTAGAGGGGGGGTAATGCCGCGAACCATGTAAGGATTTGTTTATTTATTGTTTGTTTTTACTGTCGGGCCACGCCCGGCTGTGTTATCTGCGTTCCAAACGAAGCGCGTCTTACATTCTTTACTTTTATGCCGCACGGGCTATCACATTCAGATAAGCAGACTGTTTCGCCCTAACGTCACTAGCCCAGAATTATCTTCTGTAATCTACAATGTTATGTATGTGAATCGACGGTTCTAGAAACACTTGCGCCGAAAGATAAAAGCCTGCAGAGCAGACGCCGCGGCACTCATTCGACGACACTCGCCTGTGCTAGTCACTTTGTTGACCGCTGCTTCGGCGCCTCTGTATTCTTTTGAGTTGTTAGGGGAGCACAAGTTCGCTCCAATAAACTTGTTTCTCCTTCAAAACAACTGCGTCGTCCTTGGCTTCGTGACAATATTTTGTAGTTATAAAAAAAAGTGACTGCAGTACGCCAGCAAGGGCGATTACCACAGTTGATGTTGTGAAACCCTTTTGCAGTAATTGTTTTTGATAGCAAAGACGAATCATCTCGAACAAAATACTTCCGAAAAGAAAGCTTAGAGTCTAAGAAATATACATTCAGGAAAAATAGAACGAAAGATCGCGAATCGATGTTACTGCTTCAAGTGAGAACACTCGGAGTCCTATGTCGATTTGTTGCAGCCGGAGATTAAGCAAATCATTCTCGACAAGCGATACTCCTTTCCACAAGGGTATTAAGTAGTGTACCTCCAAGGCTTTGCGATGTAGCCTGAGGGACTGGTCAGTATTAAACCAATTGGGCAACAGTATTCAGTCAGACGATGGTTCTCAAAATTTGTGTATGGGGTTTTTCAGCGTTGCGTGAATTGAATTGAATGGAATGAAGGCGGGTACGGGTTAATAAGCTTTATTGAGACCCTTCACGCTTGAGCTTCCCTCCGCTCTGCTGGCGACTACATTTATATGTATTTGGAAAGTACCCTATACTATTGGCATCTCCTGTTCAACATCCCGCGCCAGGCATGGGCCGGGCGAGAACAGTGAAGTATTTTTAATCGCCAGATTCCGGTTAGTTTTAGACATTAAAAGAAAGTTTCCGGGATGTTCGGGTGTACAGTTCCGGTTGCAAACTGTCATAAAACGTAACTGCGTTTGTTCAAAAGGTCATGCCTACTTCTCAGTATCTTGAGTTCTCTAAGGATGCCTACACAAAACGTGACGTTACTAGAATGACCGTAAGGAGGACCAGCGCCATTATGCTCCGAATCGTATCGTGTACAACCTTTTATATACGATGAAACCCAGGTGGTAAAATGATTTTGCAAACGGCTCGCTTATGTGCTACAAAATTCATATTCTACAGATTGTTTTATACCGAACTTTGTTGAATGTTTAAGATTTCGCATTATGATCTAGTTTGGTCTACGAACCACGAGAATCTTCTCATGCGAGTCTTATTTTGGTGAATAAGCCTATTCAGAGTTTCATGTATATAACAGCTACAGTTTTGTTATTGTCCGTGACGCGACTCACTGCATGGTTTTTGCTTATGCCTACGTTGTGCGAAGGCGCTCAAATTTGTTACGTATTCTTATTCTCCGCGACCTTCTCTAAAACAAGTGTTCATAGATAAGCGGGCGCTTTGCTACCTATTATTGCAGGTCGTGGTAATACGGCCACTTTAGTAAACAGATTATTGCATTCGAGCTAAACAGATGCCTGACGGAGTATTCTTACTTCATGCTTCTTCTTTGATTACAAATAGTAAACACTAAGATACTGCTCCTAACCTCATACGGACCACTTCGTTTCACAATAAACTTTTTCTGAGATATCCCAAATGAAAATACAAGGTGTGTAATAATCATTAGGATTTCACTGAGACCTTCAGGGGTTGCGAATATCATACAATGTAATACCTGTAGACACAAATAAGAAAACTTGCTGCACGCTTGAGACAAAACGTATGTAAATAACAGAATGTAGTACAGTTTTTTAGAATATGTAGTAATTAATATTAGCAAAACAGCTGGAAAAATCCACCTCTTTAAAATGTTTAAAAAGGGTATCAAAAAGCAGCGTATAGCTAAGTCGGAGAAAAAAAAGACGCTTAAGTTCTGTTTGAAGAGCTTATGTTGCCTAAATGTATGTCAACTTTTGGATACTTATGCGAATCAACGATAATGTAGCACAATCTTCCCCAGCTATTGTGTTTCGCAACGCTTTTGCTTTTCAGAATTTATATCAATGCTGCTTTTTTCTAGCCAATCCAACCAGCCACATTTTAGTCATTGCGTAATCTAAACCTTCCATTGCCAAAGCAGTGCTCGCTCGTGGCCACGTAACATCCACCGCGGAGTGAACGGAATGTGTAAACAACCTGATAGTGGCACCTAGAATTTGGAGAGACTTGCTTCCTTCTGTAGCTTGCTTGATCATAGTAGGTAACTATTTTTCTGCACAGAGCAAATAGCTCGCATTGGTGCATTAGAACTTCCTGGAAACATAGCTTTCTCCTGAAACACTCCTCTCATCTTGTAGGTGTGGAAGAATATGGCCTCAAATAAATATTAATGCTAGCAAATTATGTTTTTATGATGAACCCATATCTAACAAAACTGGTTCATATGCCTACCGTGCTGCTGGACCACATGTCGACTTCCATCACTTGTTGCATTGAGACTTTCAATATCTGAAGTGCGGAAAGCAGTCCAGGTACAGTTCCATGGGAAGCTCCCTTTGTGAAGCGTGCCCCTAGAAAACAGTGCGCGAGGATTGTTAAAAAAATGCAACCAATGAGAACCTGCGAGGTAGTTCCAGCACCAAGTTTGCCGTGCTAACTGTGAGGCATCTGCTGGGCTTAAAACCATCCGAAACCATTTCGTATTGTCACGTTCCATCTGCGATTTGTATTAACTACCCCATTCTACAGCCCGCCAAATTCAAAAGTCCCGCCACCTCAGTCATCAGTTAGGTAAATGTACTGGTGAACAGAATGCTTGATGAGCTTGCCACGATTGAATAATATCAACAAATGCTCTCCCGTTTCACCAGCAACACAGCCACGAAAACGGAATGAATTACCGCAAATAACATACGTCATCTTCATAAACACTCTGTACTCATACTTACCCTCTTCAACAAGCATTTCGTAGACGGCACCCTTCCACCTTTTTGGCACCATGATGACGTCCACCTCACCCCAAATGCGAGAAAGCCCACACTTATGACAGTCTTCAGCACCTTGTCCTGACCTCATACCTACGCACTTTTTAGAGGACTTCGCTCACTACTCCTGTATGGTGTCTCGTATACAATATCATTGGCTCTAACATTATATTTGGGTTACAAGCGCTGCCATCCACCCGTGATGTATGTGCCTGTACCATCGAGATCAAATCATAACATAAGCCAAGCCTAGAGGTTCTTCACACTTGCGTTATATGTACATGGTATTCTAGCAACATCACGCTTGGCGCAATCGTTCAATGCCGCGAAGCTTCCAATCGCAGGGCGGAAACATTCAGCTTAGCCTAGACACTTCCAATGGTACCATAATCCCTTCAATTAACCAGCTCGAAAATTATGCTTTCTCAATCCCCTCAAAATGACCCTACAATGTTCCGCAATATAATCTTTAAAACACAAATATCCCCCTTTTTATGAGAGCGCGCTTTCATCCACGCCTATTGTTACACACGCGTTCGAAATTTGGAATCTTATGGTCAGGACAAGCGTTGTATAATCGTGGAAGCACCGAGACATTCTCATACCGGCGACGATTTTCGACATCACTAAACTTCAGCCGCGCGCTTACCCTTGTTTCTTCTTTAATTTGCGCTCCTCTTCGATAGAGCATCCCTACCCGTACCTGACCCCGAGCAAACCAGGAACCCGTCTTTTATAATCACTTTTTTTACCGTTTCTTCCGTGTTTCTCCTAACTATCTTTTGTGTGATGTTTCAAAGTTTCAAAACAATGAACTTCAAATGGAATAATTGTTCAATAATACCTGCCGCGTGACGTCTGATCTTGACGGCACGTGATTACACTTCCACACCCCCAGTGGAGAACCCTGACTCTTAGAAAAACTGTGACTTGCGTCAATCTGCTTGGTGACATCGTTCGCGCCAGAAGACCAAGAAACCAAAGCGCGGAAAAACCCTCGTACACGGTTGAGCACCACTGAAAATGTTTGAAATATTTTCCGCAGAACACAAAGAAACGAAAGTGAAAAAAGCGACGCGAATGTGATGCTGCAACAAAGGTGTTAATCAGGAGGTTTTCGCCTGCAACCTTGCTCAGCAGAGTTGAGGGCCCAAACAGTTTTCCTATTGCAGGCACTTTTGTCGACACAAGGTGGCCTTTTTCGCACCCTCCACTACCCTAGTTTCGTTCCGACACATGAGCTGCGAGTTAGTCACCAACTCCGACTTTATTACCCCCTGCACCCATTCCTTAGCGCAGAACAGGTGTGCGGTTGGGGGTGCCTACAAACTTTGGAACGTTAGAAGACGTTAGAAGCTTACTTCTCCCAAACATTTGGCCACACAGCTGCCTCTCTTGCTCCGTACCAAATACCACAAAGTCTGGAAATCCGTACATACTCTACACTTCTCTTCTCCCCGCTGGCGCGAGGTTTGACGTCCGAATGAGCTTTATAAGTATTAACAGAATCATACAGTTTATAGAACAAGTATTTTTCAAATCGGTCGATTTGAACCTTACTTTATTGGCAGCTTTTTAAACCGTATCATTCTTTCCCGCGTGCCCCTCAAACGCCAAAAATTTCTTCAAAAATGCAATATCAGCGAACTGAAACTCCTTTTATCGTACAATAGCGTAAACCGATATAATTGGTGCGAGGAAACTCTATAAATGAGAACAATCAAAACACAAACAATCGAATTTATGAAACGAAAGTAAGCGAGGGAGAAATATGCAGGTTGTACACTTGCTGACACAAGAAAGACAAAAATTCGTCGGAATGTTTAATGTCCGCGTGCTTGGAAGGTGAAAGCCTTGGAATACAAAAAGCGAAGATTTGTGCGGAGTGCTGAGGGCCGTGGTCCAGCGCTAGTAATTATTTCCCCCTTACGATGGTGGCAGTAAACGCAAGTTGACCGGAAAGCATAATATAAAAATTAAGGCGGTTATCGGCCGTGCACCATAGATCCTGCATTTGCAGAGTTGGCTAGGGTGCAGGGCCTTACCTTCGGCGGCCCTGTGTGAATGGCATTCTAGCCGTCTTTGGCAACATAACCGTGGATTCAGCATACGTGAGAAATACTTGATAGCAAGCGCCTTGCGACCGTGCTTTGCCAACCTGTACTTTGATATGGCAGCGCGTTAGAAGTGTCAGCACGACAAATTACGGAGTTGTCTCGCTGGCATGCTTAAAAACCAAGTGCCAAAGCATTTTCGTGGCCCCAAAACATTTACTTAAATATCTGGGCAGTAGCGACGAAGCTAACACTTCCAACCCAGTGTTAGTTTCCAAATTTTCCAACCCAGTATCTTGCAACGTTTGTAACCCCTTCACCGAGTGTTACCTGTGAAACAGTCAAAAACTACACATTCTTTTTATTCATGTGTTGCTGGATGCGTTCCTTGCAAACAGGGGGCGGGAGCTTATCAAGCTGCCAGAGGAGCTATTTCTTTCGCCCCCTCATGTACTACTTGGAACATGAAATAAAGATTATTATTATTATTATATTGCGCACATCTTTTCTACAGTTCTTTACTAGTCCGGCCAAGTTGACGGAGGATTTTTAGATCTGAGCAAAGCATTAAACAAGGTATCACATTCAGATCTTCTCTATAAACGTAATCCACTTAATATCCCGCATTTTCTAATAAAATAGATTGTCTCATATCTTGAACATAGGAAATAATTTGTTGATGCAGGTGGTCACGTTTCAGATCTTGGATCAGTGAACTCGGGGTGCCTCAAATAAGTGTTCTGGGGCGTTTATTATTTCTGGTAAACATAAATGGCATAACTTGTTGCGTCCATGAAAGCGTTCGTATAAGTTGATTAGCGGGCTATTGTATTTTGTACAGAGATGTTTAATCAACTCATGACCAAATGACCCTTAACGACAGTCTGAATTCAATATCTAATTGGTGCGACTTTTGGGAAAAGAAGCTTAACCATACCAAAACAGTTAATTCGCACAACTAATAAAAAATGCCCCCTTATGTTCAATTACTCAGTAAAGGGTGTGGAAATTTCACACAAATTCTTTTAAATATCTGGGTATAAAGTTTACAAATAACCTAACCTGGTCCATCCATATCGAAAAAATCTGTGCATCAACATGGCGAAAACTCGGCTTCTTGCTACCGAAACTGAAAAGATCCCCCTTCATGTTAAACTTCTCGCATATAATACGCTATTTAGGCCTCGCTCGAAATGCGAGTGCATCGTTTTGGACCCATACACTAAAACGTCATTAAAATTTGAACAAATCAAGAGGCTGGCAGTCCGGTTCCTATGTAATCGTTATCGTTGACATGACTGGTCATCCACCTTAATGGAAACAAAGAACATCATGACGTTACAGAGCACCCGAAAAATAACAAGACTATAATTTCTTTATCAGCTCTGGAAACGTCAACTTGCCCTTGACGCCGCTCGTTATCTTCATCTTTTCCCCCCCAGACCCAATCAGGACCTATCACCCTGGTAAATTCACATGGATGTTCGCACGCGCGAACAAATTTTAAACATGCTTTCTTCCTCCGTACTTAAGTGATTGGAATGCCTTGGCGGCCGAAAC
The DNA here is from genome assembly GCA_013339765.2 of Haemaphysalis longicornis. NCBI lineage: Eukaryota > Metazoa > Arthropoda > Arachnida > Ixodida > Ixodidae > Haemaphysalis > Haemaphysalis longicornis. The sequence goes on along the minus strand of CM023453.1, from coordinate 133,606,787 downwards.
CTTCTTAGAAAATAATGTTCTTCAATTGATTTACCAGCTCGTGGAATAAAACGTAACGACGCCTACATCGCGTGCTAGGTTTTTCATAGCTAGTTGTATAAGATCTGTAATACTGTGTATGATCATTGCTCCTTTGCGTCGCTTTATTTTTTATTTTTTTCTGTCTTGTTACCTACATGCTAATGAGCGATATATATGAATATGGATTTATACGCCTGTTCTTGTTCTGTTTTTTTTTTATTGTTCATCGCTTAATTTTTAGCTTTCAAGTCTTATTCCTTTTTTTCTACCGATCCTTTCTTTCTCCTTGTTTACAACAGGTTTCCCTCACGGGTGCCTAAACAAGCCACTCCTTCTTGGACCTCCTGAGGCCTCCAGTATTGTATATATAAATACTAAAATAATTCTACCTGACGATTTTTATGGCTAAATAATGGGGACTTGCAAGACCAATGCTAGCCGTTCTAAAAGTGTCGGACGGTTCTACCTACTTAAAGTCTTGTTGAAATATTTTAGTAACTTTTGGCCGAAAGGCTGATAAAATCAAGGGAGAGACAGATGAAATAATTTTCTAGAGACTTTGTTGTTTTCTTTCTTATTACGTGCCTTGTAATGTTATTGGGGTGGGCTTCAAGTGTGTGCTTCACGCGCACTGCTACGTAAAGGCACCTACGCAGGGGCAATCCATCTTTTGCGCAAGGGAGCCAATATGCCTTCCGCAGCAATTTTCACTAAAGAACATGTAGGTGTATCTACTCAACAAAACGTATGTATGGACGCGGTGTCGTTGCACATCGTGCAGCAGACTGTACCGTCTCTATGTGCCCCCTAGACTTGCTGCGCATGTACTGCGCGCTGCGGTGCTAGCTAAACAATCTCCGCTATTGCGCCGGAAGTAGGCAGGAGAGAGGAATATAAATAAAGGTTTTTACCAACCAAAGCAGGAGAGGGAAGAAAGAGGAATGAAAGCGATAGTGCGGCTATAGTGACGAGATTATTCTTTCCCGAGAACGCCAGGATCAGCACCGCTTTTTTATAAGAGTTTACAAGCATGAAGCTGAATGTAATTTTTCTAACCACCACACACACGCAATTTTTTGCATTTAAGTACGCAAGAAAGACTATAGTCTTTAAAAATATGTGACATGCCACAAAATATTACGAAGCAATTCACTTTGCGGGGTGTCTATTAGGGACATCTTGTGCTACACACTCTTCACGAGCTGTAGAAAACATTATTTGGCTACTCACTGAAGTCTTCGTATACGGGATGTGCAACGAAATCCAGGTGGATGCGGCTGAAGCAGCCTAAGCCTTTACCCAAAGTTACGGGTACTCTGTTTGGGTCTGCGGCACTATCTTGCAGCACGATGCATACGCCGCCACACACCTGCGAAAAACAAATGGCACTTTAACCTCCATCGGTCGTTTTTGCAAACAGATAATACTGTAACAATCTACAAGGTTGAAATATTGCATTGTGCCAGAAAACGTTTTTCGCAGTAACGAAAATGAGGACCCGGGAACGTTGGTTGATATGAAAACCATAATGGGCTGCAAAACTCCTACAACACCCCACACTTCGACACTTCAATGTACCGGTTACGAAGTAAAAAAAATCTTAACAGACACACTGTAACCTCCGACTATTTCCAGAGCTACGTTTTTTCAGTCTTCAAAGTGCGGATACAGCTTTCTAGACATGGCGAGAAAATCGTGCGATTGTGAGCACAGTTTTAAACGCGTGCATAGTTGCAACCAACCTTTGTATCCGTGTTTATGCCAGCAATTGGTGTTGCAGATGAATGGGCTGCTTTACTAGTCTGCCTGTCTCGTGGGCAATATATAATCAAACACACTTCTTACTGCCTCATCGCACGTGTAATTGGCACACATTGCATAATTCTACCTACTTCTGAATTTTGTGCACGTTGATTGATTGATTGTGGGGGTTTCACGCGCCGACGCAACGCAGGCGATGAGGCGCGCCGTAGTGGAGGGCTTTAGATAATTTTGACCACCTGGGGATCTTTAACGTGCGCCGAAATCTGTGCACACGGGCGTTTTTGCTTTCGTCTCCATCAGAAAAGCGGCCGCCGCAAATTTTGTGCACGTCAGCGAAAGAAAAATTATAAATATTTGAATGGGCGTGCATAACAGTAATGCTTCGATGGGCATTGTTAAAACAATATATCAAATCAACTAAGTCCTAGTCCGCGCCCTGCACAAAAAGGTCATTTGATTTGTTCCTAAACGCTGAAAAATAAAATTTGACATTTTGTTCGGATGTTTCTTTGATAAGTTTGCATATGTATGTGCAATTCTACAATGTATTGAGCTTTCATTTTTTTTATCATGTGGTACTGGTTTTGGCACCTAAGATGGTTTATTTACAGCACCAGCTTTGCAAGGATTTTGCAGAAAAGTGTATTAAAAATCGAGATATCAATGCGCGCTTTTAACAAATGTTTTGATGCCATCACTGCAAGGAACATTTATGATCGGTGGACTTGCATTCACAGCTACCGAGAAGGCGCGAGCGAAATTTGTTCTTGGGATTTTCTATGGAATGTGGGTATGTTTCTGTATGCTGAACGAATGTGTTGGCGGTAGGTTTTATTGAGTGCAACAATCTTACCTGTCACTGGATCAGCGTGGGAACCTGGTTTTAGAATTATTTTGCCCCATAGACAATCTTCCTTTATCAACTTCAAGAAGTGCTGAATAAGTACTGACGCTTTATGCATTGCAGAAGGTGCCCATCAAAATGTAGTCTTTCCAATTTTTCGAAATAGCTCCACCACTTCGTTAGGACGTGGTGCAGCAGTTATCATCGTTTGGTGTACATTTGGGACTATGTAATGTCTTCTCTAAAAACATGTTTTAACGAACAGTTGCCCTTTTGTACGTGCACAACTTTACATATTACCCGACTGAACTCCATTTCTTGGCTTGTTCTATCGCGATATGTGTGAGGTCGCTCCGATCGCAAAGATGATCGAGCTTATTATTTTGGACTATTCTAGCTGCTGGCTTTTGATCGGCTAAGTCCGCAAATGGTGCTTTTTAACGACGTCAATATAGCAGTCTCTACTATCCTCACTGTCTGGGTTTGGTGGACCCTGCTAAAATAAGTTGCGAGGGATTGGCGTAGGGTGCTCTTTGCGGGAGTATAAAGGTAGCAACAGCGAGGCACGGACACTGCAAGTGGTCAACTTATATGAGGATACAAAAAGCACGGCATCCACCACTACTGGAGAACTTGTGACTGCAGGAGAAGCTGCAAAAACATTTTGACATCTAAAGTATCAGTTAGAAACAATTATTACGTTTTTATTGTTGTTTTACTGAGTGCTACTTGTTCCATTAGACTTGGCGATCTCAATCTTAGGTATATTTGTTTTTTGGTTGAATATCTGGTTTCTAGCTTTCTAGACAACTTTGCTAGAGCTTCTTGAAATATGAAACTTCATATTTGGTAATTATTTGTTACAACTTTCAGCATGTTGTATTTTTTTATAGTTCCAATTGACTCGCCTCCGGCGTATACGGCCATTACACTTTCTACATCTTTCCTTTGCAATTAAGGAAGATAATGCTCTTTAAAAGGGTTGAGCTACTAGTTCGAGAATATAATCAAACCAATTTTGGAATTTCATTCAAATCTTGAGCTCCGCATTTGTTAGAGTGATGGCTTCAATGCCGTTAATATTATCAAAAAGGCCTAAATGTGCTATCGCTGGATTCAACTGAATATTTAACCGCAAGAAATGGAGACTTAATGCGCTCATTTATCAACAGTTTTTTCTTACCTCAGGACGGTAGCTATTAATAGCACGCACACCTGTCATTAGGGCAGTAAAATTATTTGAACATTGGCGGGTACAGAATAGAGCACTGCACGGGCCTGATTTTAAAGCCCGAGCCCGGCCCGAGCCCGCTTTGTGCAGACCGAGCCCGACCCGGGCCCGGGCTGCAAATTTTTTTTTAGCCTAGGGAGGGCCGCATTTGTGGGACCAGGTCCAGACTTAGACGCTCAAGAAAATTTGTTTATTGTATTTGGTCGAGTGTCTTTGTAGCGGGAAATCAAACTGAGCATCTAGTCTGTACAAGCACGTCCAGAATGGAAACGCAAAAAAATAACGTTTAAAAGTGCAGGTAGTTTAGCTTCGTCTGCAGTTCACGCCACATAGGCATAATAATAGCTCGTATTCTTACACGAGAGACACTATTACCTTTGATGACCAGACTCTTGGCAACTTCACGTGGTTGTCTAGGTCACAAGTTGGTAATAATGAAATTTCTTGCTCCTCATTTGAATCCACGAGTATGAGCGTGCGTTGAAATATTTTCCCTGGTGTGGTTATTAAGCGGTGGCGCTTCTCTAGCAAGCGAGTTTAATTTCCGGCCACGGCAGCCGCATTTTGATTGGTTCGACATCTAAAACAGACGTACATAGACGTAGGTGCACAGCTCCGGGGTGGCTTAATTAATTCCTTCCCCGCTGGAGCATTCCTTGTAACCGTATCGTTGATATGTTATACACCAAAATATAAAACATTGATGCAGTACATGAAATGACATTGAAATTACAGTATAGTGACTATCAGCAATAGGAAAACACGTTTTTAAAGCAATGTGTACAACTAACATCAAGAAGCGCGTAAAAGTAAAAGAACATCCATTTTTATGCTCTTTTCTACACTTCACGCCGGAACTACTAACCGCCGGGCTTATGAATTGAAGCCCGAGCCCGGACTGGGCCCGTGGAATCGAACCCGAGCCTGGCCCGGGCCCGCGACACTGAGCCCGGGCCCAGCCCAGGCCCGCCAATAATCGAATTCAGACGGCCCGGCCCGGCCCGTGGGCCGGGTCGGGGGCCGGGCTTTCGGGCCGGCCCGAGCCCGTGCAGTGCTCTAGTACAGATTATCACTGCATCCGAACACGGCCACAGCAGCCACTCTGTTTCCGGAGGTGGTACCTTATTTTGTGGGGAAAGGCAAGCTGTTCTGCAGTTGTGGTACAGACACGCTGCTCGCAACATTCTGCGATATGTTCAAGGATTACTGGCGAAGGCGCGCTAAGTATGAACTCAATGAGTAGTTCGAGTGGTAAGAGTCGATTGCTATTTTTCGGCTCAGGTTAAGGTTACTCCTAGGACTCCTAGGGACCTTCTACAATAGCTGTGCTGTAATTTTATAGTTTCAGCGAACATAAAACTCTACAATCAAAATCAAATACCTAAAGGTGCTTCTTTGGCGCTAAGGACGCCGTCGGTGACTACTGTATTAAAAATTCGCATTCTCGAGAACGTAAGAGTAACACTGTGAACTTCTGCGTCATAAAATCTTTACACTTTGTGTGAGGTAAAATTTTACGATAGAATACTGTAACCAATACAGCGCCACCACGGGTAATACGGTTCTATTTCCGCTCAGGCCGAACAGTTAAAACGTTTAAAAAAAACAGAGGCAAAGTTTTAACTACAAACAGCTATCTCAGGAACCGTACGAAGATTTAATCGCAACCGACGGAAAGAACTTGGGGGTATACCTGAAATTAGAAGTGTCTGTTAAGGGACATACCTAGGGCAAAATCTAACATCAAAAATGCAATTCATTTCAGCATACTATTCAGCAGTGATGTGCCCCCGGATCTCTCCGTAAACTCCCGCTTTTACTGTATAGTGGCCGCTACAGGATGTTTTCCCTGTTGGAAGACAGCGGCAGCTGTTACCGAATCTTCGCATAGAGGAGAACCTTTTCGCAAGACTGAGAAAGAACCCATTAGCCAACCCCTGTTTTCTTATAAAAAACTTTGGCCAGCAATGGAGGTGAACCAGGCTGCACTAGACAAGCACCAGACGTGACCTCTGGGCAAATCAATAAGCTTGCACCTTCAATGATGGTATTTTTATACCAAGGTTTTACATAACCATTAGTATCCTATGCCTACTCCGCATATGCAACCCGACGTTAAGGCACGCGTATTGTTGTTTGTATTTGCATTATTCGATACTTCACATTGTCCACTATGTAAGAACAGGCTTTTACGCTTTGCTGCACATTTAATGCAATTCCGGATACACTGCCCCTAGTTTTACATGCGACAGTTCCTGCCAAACGGCATGGCGTGAAGGGCCGGTGCAGCCCAAAACAACGTCATTTTAAACATTTTTATTGTTTAACAGAACGTAACTTTAGGTGAACCAAACGCGACAAAATGATATCATGCGTCGGTCTTAAAATCCCGTTTGGGGAAAAAAAAATCGCTAGCTCTTGTGAACAAATAAAAACCAAATAGGGCACTTGACTTTAAGTAAGCATTCTGCCAGTATAAAATATAATATTGCGCCGAACAGAATTTTCTTCTTTTTCTTATTAGTGTTTCTTATTTAGCTGTCCTGGATACAGCTCTAGCAGGTCTGGCAAGATGCCGTTAAAAAATGTTTGCGTATCGGATAGCTTGGCTTAATATGCCGTCGATAATGTTGGCATTCTGGCGAACTGGCAATGTACCACGACCTCTTACATCCTCTCCAACTCCTTATTCTGTTGCCTTTCTTTCTGGTTCTATCCTTACAGAAAAACTTGTGTTTGCGCCAATAAATTTATTACATCGCGTCTGGACCGCTCGTACGCAACCTGTTTCGTTTCCTTTTGCTGCACTCTCCCTCAAAAGGCTCGGAAAGAGGTTTTCCATTTACTTTCATCTTTCGTTTTTATACAACGCTTTATCGCGCTGTTTATTTCTAACCAAAAGGGAATCCTATACAAAAGTGCTAAAACCAGTTAGGTACCGATGTGTTGCCTGAAAAGTGCGTAATATTTTGTTTTTGAAGAAATCTTGACATGTACGAGACATGCCAGCAGTCTGAACTGTACTGAAATGGCTTGCTTTCATATTCTTCATGCCAAGCGTTCTTTAGAATGTTTGGTGTTTGGGTGATCCGACTGACAGGGGCACCAAAATGTTCGCTTTAAGGCAGGCCAAAACGTTATCGCCTTTAAACTGCGAGGGCACATACGAACTTGGTATCAGTTGCGATCGTGAAAGGTGTAATGCCCAAATGAACACCGGGAAGTGCTCGTTTCACTTTAGCACGGTGAAACATTGTGTCTTTAGTGTTGCTGTAGGGTTTCCGTGAACCGTGGGAGCGAATTATCGATAGCTGCCGAAGGCCGCAACTGCATCTAAAACGGCGCTCTCGGATTTTAGTTGGCGTTTTTTAACTAAGCTGTATTTACTTTGATTTTATCATTGCGAATGATGCTGAGGTGCCCTGGAACACATTGAAGTAAATTGGCACTTGTACCTCGGTTACAGAAGCAAAAGCCAACAGCAAACTTTGCCCCTTTCTTCTCAAACTGATTGTTCATTGCGTTTTGATGAACAATCAGATTACGAAGCAAAAATATCCAGTCTACAAACAGTGAGAAAGTAGTAAGCCTAACGTTTACACCTCCATTATATTTGGTGCCAACAAGACTCATGTTTAAGACATACATCTCTCTTACATTGCCAGAAATCAATAAATTACGCTGTGGCGATGACTGCAAATATTACACAGGTTTAAAATATTGGTTTTGTTTTATTCCTTAAAATCATAGTTGATGTACCTCAAGCAAAGTTAAAAATGGAAACTTTGTTCGAGGCGAAACTTCAAAATGATTTTTTTATGAACACATTCAATTCAGGCCCCGTTATATGAGGCGCTATTATTCACAATGTGCAAGCATATTCAATTGACGTTAGCCTCCTTGAGTAGCTAACAAAACTGCGTTTGGGAGATTGACTTTGGTTAGTTTTTCCGTGTTTCAGGTAAATGATCACAAGTTGAAAGTTGTCTATCTGCTCACATCTGCCTCCGCGTTGTAGCCATCTTCGTTCGCAAGTTTTAGGTTTCCTTCACCGCGGATATCATCCACCAGCTTCACCAGGGCTCCGGGCACAAGCTTGGGCACCTGAAAGCGCACAGTAAGTTGTAACTAAAAAACATGAGAATTCTTTATTTTGACTTAGAATGATGCAAATCATACATTTATGTACTTGAAGGTTGTAATGTTAAATTTCGAGACACAATATGCAGACAAATCTCGTTACTACGAACCCCACATTAACGAATTCTTTTAAATTATTTTCGAAATCACCGCCGGACTGCCTATATTTTCAACGTAAAAATAATTCAGAACTATAAATTTCAGTATAGCTCATATTTCGTAATTACGCATGAGTTTTTTTCTCTTTATAGCTGAGGAACACCAGTATTACGAATTCGGCTAAAGTGAGAGCGCCACAACTCGTCGTCCTTCTTTACTTCCTTCTTTACCGTCGTTGTCCGGTCGTCCTTTTACCGTCATTGTCCAAGTCGCACTTTTTTTTTTACACTGTTTCTTGTGTGCTCCCCCTAGCGCAGTAGTTGTCACCATCACCAAGTTGAGCGCCCATTGCTTGCGCCACCACATAGCTGTAGTTTAATGTACAGTAGCCTAGCCATGAAAGCTTCCCTTGGCCCCTTTCTCCCTAAATGCTTTGGGTGGGAGTCGGAGGCGGGTCTGTGCGTGCTCGTTCTTCCCACTATTCACGTGTGGCGACAGGTATTTCTTTGTTGTGAGTGACCTTGCTTCGAAGTTTGTGCCAGCTCCAACGATGAATAGCACTAGCGGTACAGCCAAGAAGCGAAAGCAGTCATCGTCACCACCCGAACGAAGAAGTCTGCGTGTCACAGAAAACAGAAGTAGATGATGTAGTGTCAAAACGTGATGTTTTCGTGCACATGAACGAAGTCCACACGTTCGTCGCTCGGTTCAGAGCTGTACCTCATAAGGTATTGCGGAAAGTGCAATCCGTCGTGCCTGCTGCACTCGCCTTATGAAAACAAGTGATCAGGTCGAATACTGCTGCTTTGAAGTGAGTGCAACATCTTGATTTGGGAGTTTGCTTGTCTACACACGTCCACACTGCCAAGGTACGTCATTTTAACACCTAGGTTTGTGCACTGGCTTAGAGCCGCAGGTTTATCTATACAACAATATTTTGAAACAACCAACGATTTAAGTGGTGCCGCGTGATTCGTTATATCGAGATTTCGCTGTATGCCTTTTTTAGAGTACACAACTGAGAAAATGTTTATTTCTAGATCTGAATAAACGCACGTATGCTCAGTGTCATAAATAGTTGTTGAACCTTTAATTCCCGGAGGACAGGCAGATATATGTCGAAGGCGGTGATGGCGGCGATTGATGGCGGTGAGGAACGATGGTGGTGATTGGGCAGGCTCAGTATAATATCATGTAAATATAACTCTTTTGTTTTTCAAAATAAGACGTTGCAGTGTCGACATTGTTGTGCCGAAACCAAACGGAAATTATAGCTGTGAGTGGTCCAAAAAACATTGATCTCGGCTGCATCGTTTAGTAATAACACTCAGCTTTCACGCCGAGTTTTTCAGTGTATCTGCCACGGTATTAACCACGCGATTCTTTTTACGGAAAGTTTTCTATTTGTTAATGTTGTCAAGCAACAAAGTTTGCCGTAAACGTATTATTCAATATGTGTTATGCACAAAACGATAATTGTATTGTTAAGAGCGAAGATGTTTAGGAAATTGAAATTTTTCATCTCCGCAATTTAAAATACCAAGAACTTGCCGAGAAATTTTCCACACGAATTCAACACTCAGCAAGACGGGTGTTTATTATGTCAACACAACACCCTTTTTACCACAAGGGTGTAAAGCTAGAAGTTAGGATGTTGGAAACTAAGAAAAAGGGTGTAGAGAAAAAGGGTGTAAGAAAGAGTGTGTAAGGAAAGACCACCAACTAAAGTTAAAGGGTGTGAAAGACATGCAATTTTCGCAGTATTTAATACTGGAATATACGGGGGGGCTGAACATTTTCTACCATTCTAGGGAGGTTTTGTAGCTCAGGATCTTTAAAACAATGTGAATTGGCATAATGTTTTGCCAGCGGAGTTGTATAAGTTTGAGCCAGGTTTTGTAGCGTTTGCAAAAAAATATCAAGAAAAAGGCTTGCGCCGCCAGTAAAGCGTTCGGCACCGCAGATACGGCATTATGACAGTGAAGCCGGCTTTCGATCCTTTTCGAGTGTAAGCAAAAGGGACGCATGCGTATGCGCACCTTTTCAATAATATTTTAAAGGTAACAGTTTTTTTGGGAAAGCAAAACACAAAAAATGCCGCAGCTAGAACTAGTGGTGTAATGATGGAGAAACAGCGGAGGTGAAATCACCCCAACTTGTTTCCCCCTTGGATCCGCTGTCAATGTTGGGGGCACACCAATAGCCGTTTTGTTCTTTTAAATGTTCAAATTGACGTTTCACGTGACAAAGCTAAACTCGGGCCATGAGGTGTAACATATATGGAAACGAGCGATGATTGCAGACCAACAATTTCTTTTTGCCTTCGAACAATTATTAGGAAGTAGGGAGGATAGTATGAGGAGACGTCTTGTATTTCCCAGTGAAATTATACATGCATGCAGCCTTAATCAAGAGCTGAATAAATTTTGCACAACCTTTCAGCCCCCTACGAAAAACCAAGGGTGTTGATTTTGTCAACACCCTCTTCTTCGCACAACAATGGTATAGAGATACGAATAACGTTGTTGAGATCCAAGAAAAATGGGTGTAATTGCCTCCCAACACCTGTTATCAACTTCGAATAAACCCTTTTTGGCCAAAAAGGGTGCAAAAACGTTTAGGGTGCGGAAAACGCAATATTCATTTTCTTCTCCTACATTATCCGCGCAAGGGTTCTGGTCATATTTCCCATTGCCTTTCTGGCAGAATGCTATGTTAATTGCACAAGCGGTCTCGTACGTTCGAACTACTTAAGTTTTTGAGAATGATTGAAACAAAGGTTTTTGCTGTTACTTAGAGCTTTTGTACAGACATAGGCATTTTACTGCACTAGTTTAGTGAAGGATGTTCCATTCCTTTGAGTATTTTTGCGGACACGTTTCTGACGAATCCACAGTAAAAGGTTAGTGCTTGTAAAAGAAAATGAAGTGGTTACCCCGAAGAAGGTCGCAATTAATTCAAAACTTCTACACAACACCGAAACAAGCGTAGTGTAACAGTCAACTACACGCTCCCCTGATGAAAAACTTTATTCACCTCTTTCAAGTGCACCGATAAATTGCTCAGTCCCTTTTCTATAATTCATGTGGTTCATCTAAAACGTTGCGCTTTTCATGCAGGTCTCAATACACTTACGTAATATGAATACAATACACACATAAACTCATTGATTATTACTTTAATCAGGACTTTTCACGGTGGTATCGGTTAAGTTAGCTTTATTGGAGCCACAACTGCCTACTTCGCGGTTTTCCACATACCACCTGCATTCAAAAATCGAAGTAGAGGAGGTGGAACGTGGAGAAGAACTAAATATTATTATTGTCGAACTCAATAATGCAGGATCGTGAGGGCAAGAGGGTATTGGGACGGTGATCGGCGAAATCTTCTTTGCCATAAACGAAATGTTTTGTGTTCAATTTTTGCAGGGCTTCTGGATTGATGTTTAGGTTGGTGTTTTCTCCCGTCCTCCTTGAAGGGGTACCGGGACCACATCTTGGCCTATGTCTGTCCCACCTGAACAAGCGAACACCACTAGTTGCCCCTTTATGATTTCAGGGGAGGGAAGACTTGTTAACGCGCAGCCAGGCTTCATGCGCTCATCGATGACGCTCCCGTTTGACTGGTGGGAGATGATAAACGGACACTGAAGTGGTTTGTAAACATTGCGGTTTTCCGAGCGCAAATTGTAGCCTGGAGTCTGTAGGCATGTTTCGCCCGCTCTCGCTGCGTTCACGCGACTTCATTCGCCAGAAAAATAAATTCGAAAATGCGGTCCACTTCTGTGCACCCTCGCCCATTTTCTGTGGGGTTTTCGCATGACGTCTGACAAAATGGCTTGGCTTGACTGCGCTACTGCACGGCTCGCTGACCTTCCGACAGCGTCAGTCGGCCCAGCGCTTAGTCCGCCGGCCGCGTACGGGTCGTAGAAATCCGTTCGCCTAGTTAAAACTAAGCCACGACACATTTGTGAATGGACGAATGTCTCTTTAGTTGATTAGTTTGTACGCTGTATCAAGCATGAAGTCCAGGTCGCTCCACACAAGCGCTGCACAAGCGCAGATGCGGCGCTTCGCTGACTGCGCTAGTAGGAAAATCTAAGGCCAAATGAAGGCGGGAGAAGAATAAGCGAAGTTATTATAGGTGCTACGTAATTTAAATCAACCTACAGTTTTACCGTACAGCGCAACTTAGGGTGCAGGAAGCACTTCTTGCGCTGTGTGAACAAGCACAGCGGTCAGCAGCACGACCAAACATCTCCGAACGCTTTGCCGTCTAAAATATGGAATTGCTAGACATGAAATATTGCGAAAAATTGGGGGACCCTTACTGCACGAGCGCTATAAAACAAATAGTCATGTAAGCTGCTTAAAATGCTAAAACTAAACAAAAATGCAATCCGGTTATACATAAGATGTCTCATATTTCCGACCGCAGCAGCGCTGACTTGTGGCCGTGTGGTATGTAGGGCTAGGTAAGTCATTTTGCAAGTCGCATGTTCGAATCCCGGAGAGTACATCCTTTTTTGGAAGTTGGTTTCTTCGTTTTCGGCCGATTTTTTCTATAAAGAATTCACCATTTTTGCGCTGTAACTTTCATTGCTCCACGAGCGAGATCGTACAACGTGTGCAGACTGACACTGACACACTAGCGAGTTCTCTTGGGATCGCTGTTGCCATAAGAACCGATTACTTGTGGGCAGTGGGCACATGCCAGAATAACCAGACCCTTGACCTTGTGCCATCACGGTTTCACGATGCAGGAATGAGTGAGGCAAGCTCCAAAGATATGGAAAGCTCATGACATTTCAGTGTCTGCCGTGACCCGGAGGGCGTTCATTCACTGGGTAGGCCTCGGCTAGTGTTTGCTACTATTCCAAGCCGTCGTGGAAGGCTTATCTGCGCATTTTACAGTCGAAAACGTGAAACGAGCGCGGTATGGCGATTACAAAGATATGGAGAATGCCCATTCAACGATAACTTCGGATGCCAAGCATGTTGTTTCACAGAACCGACACCGAAACTTGTTTGAATGGAAATCTTGGACACCGTCCGATAACGTAGCACCTTAATCGGACGTCACGGCGGTTAATTGGCGGTTAACTGCCGCAAAACACGCGTGGTAGGTTTTCGTCTTTTAGGCTTTATCCCCGATAAAAAAATGGATCATGTGTTCACTTGAGCCAGTCTACACACTCCAAGCAAAAACGGGAGCTTCACAAATTCACTTCAGTGTCCCTTTAACATTGATGCCTGATGGCGAGATGCGACCTCACTGTTGTCCTACGTGGTCGAACGACTTGGGTATTATGTTACACAGTCTGAGATGCAGACGAAACGTGAGAAAAATCGACGGCTCCATGTTTGTCAGATATAATAGACCAGTGCTTCCAACTTTCATTACAAGGCAAGATGTGTGTTAATTCGAAAATAAAAAAAAACGTGTTTCATGAACTCCCTGAGCTGCGCCCAGATAACCTGGTCACCCGCCTTCACACAATTAAAACACGTTGCATATTTTTTTTATACGGCGATAGATTCCCCTAAAGGCATGTTGTACCAATGAGCACCCAATTCCTTACAACTCAAGAACTAGGGACTCGGCACTCAACAAGAGCTAACCCATAATTTCTCAATGCTGGCTTCTTGGTAGTACCGCCAAATCTCTACTACGCTACATTGTTCAAGATCATTCATTGCGTCGCAATGAGCTTTAGACAAAGTGTAGGACGAGTTGGTAGGTCACTTTAAAAAATAGCTACAGTGCGAATAGAAACAAACACACAGAAAGATGACTGAACGAGCGCTCGTCCAGTCTTTCTGTGTCATTGTTTCTATTCGCACCGCAACTATTTTTTTAAAGACCTTTAGACGTAGGCGCGGAACATCGTTAAGAAGAACTTGAAACGGGACGACAGCAGGGAAGACACACACGATGGCACTAACTCGCAAATGATATTATGACGCAATAACACAACTATATAACAGAATGAACACATGCCCAGGTCAGCCCATCCCAATAAACTGCGCGTGCTTCTGAAAAAGTTTAAGTAGTTGCAAAAGCAGCGCCTGTCTTATCGCTTCGCTTGTTCCCTGCGCTGCCGCTGCGGTGCCAGTCACGTGACTATGGCAGTTAAGCCGATGTTTCTATTGCCCAGCGTTGGCTGGGTCGTCTAGGGCTGTGGTTCCGTGCAAGCGAACGACGTGACCATGGGGAGTGGAGGGGTTACTGGCTGTTATAGCTCAACAGCTAGCTGTCTTTACAGGAAGAAGGACTACTGAAACATACGATGCACGCACACGAAAGCGTTTTTTGTGTAGCGCTTCGTTCCCCATTCTCGCCATCAATAGTTTTCCGACTGCCAGTTTTTGTGCAATTCATGATCATTCCGCCCATGCACTAGATATGACTAGATCGCAGACCGCGGTATGTCAAGCGAAGGAAAACGTGCTCGAACCATTGCGTGGATAGTATTCACGTTGCCTCGTGATTACTATGTTTAAAGGTGTTAAACTGATCCATGCTTCCGCATTGAATATTGGGCATCCTCGATTTACCAGTCCTGGACGGTCCGCGGGCAGTCCGAGGACTGCGTTCGGACCGGGAGCCCCATAGGAATACAAGGGAAAATCGGGCGCCGGATCGCCTCTCGGGCAGTCCGCGGACGATCCGGGACTGATAATCGAGGACGCCCATTATTGGAGGCTAAAACGAGCACTAACCAAGGGGTACTCAAGATATTTACTTTCTTCCGGCCGTTTGGAGTTCTTTAGGTCGGGCAAATTAGAAACGCATCGTACTGGCCGAGTATATTATGAACAGAAAGTTTTTACTTATGAAAACTGTTTCGGCGTTACCCAGGTTCCCCATCTCACCCGAAACTCAGCGACAGTGAAATAACCGAAACGAGACAGGCGTTCTTACCTTAACAAGTGCTTCCGGCTCAATGGTGCACCGGATTGCGTTGAAAAGGTGACATCTACATCGCCGGTTGGCATCACACTTTCTACACGACCAACTAATTCGAAACACTGAAAACAGAACAAGCAAGCAAACGTCATGGGTGAACATTATTACCTACCACCTCCCTTATTTGCATCAATAAATGTCAAGAAGCTTTATTAGGAAGCCTGAGACATGCAGAAAAATTTAATGAGGAGGGCAAAACTACGAGCCGGCTAGAGGTCCAGCAGAATTTCAAAGAAAATTTATTTTCTAGTGCACCCTAAAATGGGCGAGTCCGCTTGCTATCCTGAATGCATTTGCTTTGTTTTTCCGCAAATGTAAGACCTTCATTAGAAGGTCAAATACGAACATCACAGAACCGCCCCCTTCACGCCCCCCGAAAGAATACCGTAATTTCCAATTACGTATAAGGTCTTAAACCCAGAAGAAGTAAAATAAAAGGCCAGGATAGTCCAAATGCAATGCAGACAAAATGTTTAGACTTATATTTTGTAGCGCCTACATCTCGGCGCGAAAACAAAATTGTTCGAAGAGCACAATAATGATTTTCAGAACAAGACAATTGTGTAAAGTTCAGATGGAACCATTGTTTATATTGGCGACGTCCGGCGGATGTGGAAGCGGGAAGAAATAGGACTTGCAGATGATGCTTCCTTCATTTATATACAGAAAGCTGCGACAAATACAATGAATTATGCGCTGACCTTTACAGACTTTTACATATCGTAGCAAAAAATGGACGAATTCCAAAAACAGTATTCATCTTTATTATTGGCATTGTTTTTGTCGACAAAGTAACCAAGACAAGCACCTAGACGAAACCCATAGGTATACTCGTCGCCTGGTATTAGGTTGTACGGCGGCCAATGGAAAACCCCACAAACCCTACTGCAAGACTCTGGCCAGCCAGTTTCTATAGAGGTCAACCTCATCCACGGCTGCTCTGAAGGGCAGCACTTCTCGGGGCATCTTTCAAGTTTCTATTTTCCAACTTGCTATTTTTATACATTTGTGATGCCTTTTGGTTTGTTACTGTTTCACACAGATATTTATTAACCCTAACAAACACAATTAACATAAAACGAACGCAACCTGGTGCTAAGGCAAGCTTAATAGTACAGTAACATTAGTTTGTTAACACTGGCTCGAGTAAATTTGTGCGCGACATAAAAAATATTTACGTAACGATTGATTGTATATGACGTTTAACGTGTCTACGCTACTCAGGCGATGAAGCGCGCCGTACTGGAGGTCTCAAGATTTTTTTTTCCACTGCTGGAAATCTTTAACGCGTCCCGTTAATCTCGAGGCACGGTCGTTTTTGCTTTCGACCTCCATCAGAAAAGCGGCCGCCGCGGCTTGGAATCGAACGCGTGTCCTCCGGCTCAGAAGCACAACGACTTAGACACTGAGCTCCGCGGTTGGTTTTTTACGTAACCATCATCCTCATCACCAACCTATCTACACCCACAGCAGGGCAAAGGCCTCTCCCATTATTCTCCAATTACCCCGGTCCTGTGCTAACTGCGACCAATTCATCCCCGCAAACTTCTTGATTTCACCTGCCCAACTAACTTTCGCCCGCCCCCTGCAACGCTTGCCTTCTCTAGGGATCCACTCTGTTACCCTTAATGACCAACGGTTATCTTGCCTTCGCATTACATGCCCTGCCCACGTCCATTTCTTCTTCTTAATTTCTACTAATATGTCCTTAACACGCGTTTGTTCCCTGACCCCCTCCGCTCTCTTCTTGTCCCTTAATGTTACACCTATCATTTTCCGCTCCATTGCCCGCTGAGTCGTTCTCAATTTAAGTTGAACCCTCTTAGTGAGCCTCCAAGTTTCTTCCCCGTAGGTGAGTACCGGTAAGATGCAGCTGTCATACACTTCCTTCTTAAGGAACAATGGTAGGCTGCCATTTATTATCTGATAATGCCTGCCGAATGCACTCCACCCCATTCTTATCCTTCTAATTATCTCTGCCTCGTGGTTTGGATCCGGGGTCACAACTTGGCCTAAGTAGATATATTTGCTTACCACTTCTACTGCCTCGCCACCTATCTCAAACCGCTGTGCAGTCCCGAGGTTATTGATCATTACTGTGGTTTTCTGCATAATACATAACCATAGTACAGACCAAATGTTTTGGCTCACCGATGACGGATCAGAGTTGGGAGGCTCTGCAGTGCTAAAGTGAACCTTCGAGATGGCGGCCCTTGATGCAAGAGCCACGTGGTCTCCCTTTTGAAAATTGTATATTCTGCGTCGAAGACGTTCTTCATCCATGGCCGCGATGCCTGGCGGTAGAAGAAAAGCGAGCTTAAAAATTTCCTCTTGAGGTTTTTTTACACACCATTTAGAAAGGTGTCTTCGGTGTTTTTAAAAATAATGACTAATTTTAAAACATATGGCATGCAATTCCTATCCTCATAAGAAATATAAAGAATACTATTCAGAACCTACATAAACAATTAGGGAACACGGCTTGTGCTGAGGAAGAGTCTGAGTAGGCTCTTATACGTGCCCATTTGCAGCCATAATATATACATAAAACACACAAATTCTTGCGGCAGGAATACTTTAGGAAAACCACGTCACCTAGACCGGCCTGGAAAGGAATAAGCACCATTTGTTAGCGGCACCTGCAAATATTATTCTACGAAAAACATTCTGTTATCTGAAAAAATACAGAGCTTTTTACAGAAATGCCAAAGCTGGAGGCACTTTTAATAAAGAACATCGGTAGCTATAAACAAAATGCATTGTGTAATGAACAAGCCCGATATTCTTCGATTACCTGAGCCGAGAATGCTTACGCTTAATTATTTGAACACGCGAAAACACAAAAAGACGTATATTATGCAATAAACTACAGGCATCATAAGAAATTTCAGCCTTTTTTACTCTTGTTAGGTGGTACCCTCATTGAGGACAGACCCCTTGCCGCAGCAACAGAGGGATGGATTTAAAAAAACTACCCAGGTCACTTTTTATGGTTTGCGGAACCAGTCCTCGGGCACATAAACACGTTCGACGGCTCTGCTCGATAGTACCATAATGCTGAGGTCGCTGTAATTTGCTTAAGTTGGTTTTGTGCTCAATTAAGAACAATATTTGCTATTTATCGCCTCTCTGAGCTTCTTGGTTACGGAAGGAATGTGCTATCAACTTGAACGCCTCTAATTCAAGTGGGCCATGGACGGGGAAAAATGATATTTTTAATCCACATTTTACATATTTTCCTTCGTTTTTTTTTGGCAATAATTAAACGGTTATGTAATTTACTGTTTGACTCGAGAACAGGTTAAAACTATTTTAAAACTTGTATCTTCTTATCATTGGTAATATTTAAAACCGCAGAAGCTTTTAAATACCCGAAATTGTCACGGATCAGCAAAGGCCAGTATGGTGAACAGGATTGTAAAACCAATACAATCTCTAGACAGGACTAAAACAATACTGAAAAATGTTCGCAAACGCATTCAGCTCACATTTTATGCGTTAAGAACACACGAGTGAGTAAATTCGGAACTGTACTGCCAACTTTATTCAGTGCTGTATTGCATCGTTTACGGTAAAAAATTAATTTGAAGTACTTATACTGCTGAATGAATAGTCATGGAAATCACAAATTTCATAGACTTGGTTACATGTTTTAAGGAACAATTTTTCCGTTAATTAAATTGTTGTTTTAGAATTACCGTAGTACTTAGCGGCACAGTGAATACTACAACTTTACGGGTCATACGCAAAGAAATGTCTGTGAGATCATTCAGGTAAGCGAAGCTTTGCTTAGAATAGTGAGAGGTAATGTGCCCGGTCCAATTTTTTGTTTAGGTGTGTTCGTGTAATCTTTCAAAGAAAGGAACCCAACAAAACGCTCAGCAGTGCAAGATGTTTCGTCACCTGTGTTTCGTCACCCCTTTCGTCACCTGTGCCCTGAATATTCGGTGGGGTTGTTTGCTCGCTTTAGTCGACTCCCGACATCTTCTATCAGCGCACCCAATTAAGGAAACGGTGACACATGCCGAATTGTTTCGGTGTCTGCGCTTCTGTCAAGCGGTGATGTAGCCTGAAGCTAGCACATCAGGATGGCTATGTTCCGCTGTCTCACCTTTCGAAAGACGCTCAACTACGTTTTCCTTCTCCCGACTCACGGCCGGGCTACAGCGGCGGCGTCCGCTCTACATCCCGGCCGTGGCCGACGCTGCTGCTGCGTTTGGGACGCCGACCCCGCGAATTCCAGGTAACGGCTGGCATAATGCCTGGTTTCACTCCTTGTAGAGCTACGTGTGTGAATTCAAGTGACGTCGCACGAGCAATTGTTCTGGGTGTTTTAAAGCTTTGCTTTCCAACCAACTCACATCGTGGGTTGGAACCAATGTTTTTTCTTGTTGATTACGAAACTACACATTACAATATTTCTGGACTCAAAATACTTTTTCTTATTACTCGCCCAAGCGCAGTTGTGCTTTGAAATTTGACCCGATAGTGCGCGCGACCAAAGTACCTGTGATAGAAAATTGAGGTACATTTCCGCACGTACCGAATTTTTTCGGTTAGGTTTACTGGCCGCCTTGCTATTTATATCCCGCTTCTTCTGTATATATGTGTTCATAAGTACAAGGGTAATTTTTGTTTGCTTTTTCTATGGCTGCAATTGTAATCGGTTGCTTTTCACAGCGAAATGATTGTAATTTTATTCGGTTGCTTAATTTTCAGTAATGTCTATAAGACTGTCAAGCCCCTCTGCCTACACCGCAATAAAATATGTGTGACGAAGAGAACAGGTCTCCAAAAACTCAACTGCAGACTCTGAAAAATAAATAATCCGAAGTATGTTTGCAAAAAAACTCCTATGTGATACATCTTTTTCCTTCTCCTAGTAATCTGTAAAGGCAGAAGCGGGGCGCAGTCGCGGCATTGCTTCTGCAGCATGCTCGCGCGTGGTCGGTGCCAGCCCAATAGCGCTACGTCACTCAGCCAGCCTCCTGGCCTTGAAAGACTTTTTTAGGTGGCGTTGAGAATACCCAGACGGCGCTAGATGTTCTCTCCGGTGGTGAGGTACTACGAGATAACCAAAAGAAGGAAGAGTTCGCCGAAGATATATCGGAGGATGAAAGGACGGCAAAAGGCATGAGAAAACATACCCGGCGGCGATGCTTGACGAGAAAACGCCAGAGTATATAGTACGCCTTCCGGAATTCGCTGATCCAGCGATCACTTCGTGAGACGCAGTAGGTATGCGGTGCCTCCAAAAAAACCTGCAGTTCTCTCTGCGCGCATTTCGCATTATGGAGTGTCGTAATCGTCAACCAAATTTTTATACCTCTTTTCTAACCGCTTTTGGGACTATCCTGATAACAAAACTGCAGTAACACATTTAAAATGAACCCCAAAATGCAAGGTTTGGCTGGCCAAGACCATGCATTTTTCTTGTCTTTAGAGCTAAAATAGAACGTATGCCTCCATCACTACAGAAACCAATGGACTCTTCCTCGCGTTACAAATTAGAAGTGGTTTTGATAAATTACTTTTATTTTCGTTTGCCTCAAAGTATATGTGTTACAATGTACCTGCGCCCAATTCTAAAAGTACCGCAATGAGCAGCTTTGGTGTGTTGGGGCTCCGCAAAGTTTTATACTAAGTGCAGAGCACTTCAGGGGCTCGACTTGTCGTCGTAGCTCTCTCGCTGGTCCCAAATAGACCCACACTGCGTCCCGTCGTCGCTGCGTGACCCAGAGGCTTCGAAAGCCAAGCGGTCTATATAGTAATAAGCGTTCGAAACCCGTAAACCACTGGCGCTTCTGATAAATCTCCCCGTACATCCGAGGCAGAAAAATTCCCGCGTATCTGCTCCTTTCGTTGCAAACCTCGCCGAAAGACGACAGTCGACTGGCGCCCTGCCAAGTAAAGACCTTCCTTCTCTTTGTCGCCCACCCCTTTTGCTTTTCCTTTCCCGTCTCGTTCCTTCTAAAATAACACGCTAGGAGTTTATCAAGTCAATTTCAATTTACCGTGTTCTGCAGCACAAGGTTGGGTGTATCGATGCCAGCGCTGCCGTACTGCGGAGAGCCGCGTGAATTGAGGCACCCTACTACAACATTTATAAAACCACGACGCCCTACTGCACGAGCGTTCCAAGCGGAATGTGGATCGCATCTAGCGGAGCCCTTCGTTCGTACTGCCGTTTGATTTCTTAAATGCCGCCAAGAGGTTGCGCTGCCAACAGCAGGCGAGGGTCTCCTGGTGTTGATGTAGTATTGCATTTGCTACGGTAAAAACCAAGCACCCACGAATCTATTAAGAAAGGAACACTGCAAATATCATTTATGTATTGATTTTCTACCTTATGTTTTCTTAATGTCTTGTTCTTGTTCAACAAGATTGACAAGTATGAGCACTGGCACCGGACGTGGATGTTTAGATTTAGCTGTGAATATATAAGGCTATTGCGTAAATTTTATTTCACTTTGGCCGGGTGGCCTAGTCGAGTCACAGTCAGACAGAGAGACAGACCAGTATTTCTGTGTTTTCGTAGCCGAAGAAATACTATCATCTTTAATATACGTAATTAACCGGCAGCGCCCGCATTCATTTAGTTAGGAACGGTCGTTGGGTTTGTATTTACGATAGTAAGCAAAACAAAAGTGGCAGTGCAACGCCGGCACGTGCGGGAGGAAAAGCAAGCTCCAAAAGAAAAGAACTCCCGCTGGCACTGTTTCAGGCAGGGGGAGTGTGAGCACTGCGAAGGCGGGAAATTTGAATTGCATTGGGTGGAAGCAGTCAGCGGATAACGGCGCTACAGCCCATTATGGCGAATCACTGCTTTGCAATTCCGACAGCTTTTACATTGAGTGGAACGCCTTTAATTTTTTGAGACTTAAGGGGACAATGAGGTTGTCGTATAAACTTGAATCATCTCTGAAAGTCACGACTGGCGGTCAAGATTTTTTTTTCAAGCGAGTGCACCACTAAACGTCTATTTACTTGAACTGTTAATTCTGCCTTTCGAAAATTGAACATGCTTCCCAGCTAAAAACTTGCGTTGAATTTCTCCTGGTATGATTTGCAGTGAAGGTCATTCATTTATTCTAAAAAGTTTTCCTTTGGTTCACTGCCACACCAGGCTTCTACGAAGGAGGGTAAATATGATATTTCTGAAGAACCACTTATTGGACACTTTTGCTCACAGACTGAATACTAGAAACACACCGGGGTGTACAATTCTGACAAGTGTATTTTGAATATATTTATGCGTTTACACTAGCTGGCTCACTTCACGTACTAGTTAGCAGTTATAACACGTCCTACTTATTTTTTCGCAATAGTTATATCAAAAGTAGTCCACAAAGAAACTATCTATGTCCCTCATGCCCCTATTTATGGCGCCTTGCCGCATCACTTGCGTTGATACGCCTTGCTCGGCGGCAGTGGCGAAGCTGCGGTAATTAGTCCTTTAAAGAGATGAGTTGTTCTTAGGTGGACTATTTATTTGCGACGCCCTGACTAGCACGGACGCCAATAATCACCAAGCCTACATTCAAAAGGCACACAAAGTCATATCGCACTTCGGGGGATACAAAGGAACATATTGCTTTTTTTTTCGGCGACCCACTCACTCACTACGAAGTAGCTGCTGTGTTGAATACGCTGTTGCGAAATAAAGTGCAAGTACAACTTCTCGCTTTAGCAGCCGATGTTCCAAATGACAGTGTTAGACCGGATAGTAAAAGCTGAGTGCAGGAATATGCACCCCGGCTTACCTGTGTACTCGTTTTCTTGCTGATCTATACAATGACGGAATACATATCCTTGCCGAGGCCGTCGTCGCAGCGCACGCCTACGCTGGCACCGCAATAAAGGCGCTCGCAAGGCGGCAGGAAAGACGTTGTGTGATTAGTGTGCTATGTAAGTGGAAGCTATCCCACCCTGCCAGGCGCGCGA
Organism: Haemaphysalis longicornis; assembly: GCA_013339765.2. NCBI lineage: Eukaryota > Metazoa > Arthropoda > Arachnida > Ixodida > Ixodidae > Haemaphysalis > Haemaphysalis longicornis. The sequence continues at coordinate 133,583,775 of CM023453.1, read as the reverse complement.
TGGGATGTATTAGCATCCGCTGACTCAACCGGTAACGGAAAAGGCCTCAAGTGACTCCGCCTTTTTCCTGCCTTTACTGGTGTTGGCGGCCCCATTTGCGTGCTCTTCCGTGCCTTATCTTGTAGCGTATGTGCTTCTGGGGCAGCGATGAGGAACTAACGTCTTGCAGAGGCAACTGTAGAATGTAGCGCACGTAATTTCTACACTTTCAGTTAGTTCCTTGTCGGACACCCGAGTCGCAGTCGGGAGTCCGGATCAAATTAAAGAGCGCGGGCTCTTTACAGCATAAAGACCACGCGCCTCTTTCGTTTGCTTGTTACAGAGCACACGCACGCACGAAAGAGCACACATGGCAGAGCACAAGCCTTTGTCGGGTGCTCTGTCGTGTGGTCGTGGGTTCTTCTCGCCTTCGTTCCCAGCGCTATTTTCTGTAACCTTGAATGCACAACTTGCCGAGGCTGCACTCAAAAAATAAAGCTGCTCATAATACGACTCCCCAAACGTTCTGCAACAAGATGGGTGGTTCAACATGCGCCCCACCCCTCAGGAGGCGCTCGTTCTACTCCTTAGGAGCGCCAAGGCGCCATGCCGCGTCATCAACTGGACGGGCTTTTTGCGGGCCACTACACTGTAAGAAATCGGGGGAGTAGTTGAAGAGTCCAACAGTCATTGTACTCCTGCAGCGGTTGGCGCTCTCCCCTCGAAAGCTGCGGGGAGTTGGATGCAATGTTCGCTCCGATGAGGAGGAAGAGCAACACTGACAGCGTACTCTTCTCGTGCGCGGCGGAGTGCAGCCCCAGTTCCGCTCCCGCACCAGTGAAGAGTAAACCTGCACATCGTCTCCTCTCCAGTACGAAGAGTAAAATTGCAATTTCATTCTTGTCCAGTGCGGGAGTAAGCATGGAGATGCACTCCTACCATTTACGCACACCAACTCATCAGCGATGTTTTATTTGCATACGTATATATTATATAAAGCAGTTGTGTAAAAAGCGCCCGAGTACTTCCACCGCGCATTTTAAACGTGCAAGAATATGAATTCGTGTAACGATTGCTCGCAGCGTTCAGTGACATGAATGCAGCAAGCTTAACAAAGCTCAAAAAAACGCATGTCTCGATTTGGTTTTGTTTCTTTTTGTTTTTCCTCTGTCATGGCTTCGTTATCGACATTTAAAAAGTTGGCAGGCTATGCATCATAAAAGGTGCGCACCACGGAGGAAAGAATACTGGGCGCCGATTTCCGCGATTACGCCGATTACACTGAGGGCATCCCAGCGGCGGCGCGGCGGTTGACGCCGCGTCTCCGTAGTTCAGCCCGACGAAGATACGGCGCACTACCACGGAGGATTTTCCGCCACGCGATGTCGCGTCGACGGTGAAAACCGACACAGGCGGTGCACCCGCAAGGACCGGGCGAGCGACGACTGATCGCGCCAGACCGTGATGACCCGCCAGCGCAGAACACAGGGCTGTGCTTTGTAAACAATGGGCTATGAAAGAAGTGGACTTTCAAACAGACGCTTCATCTAACATGGGAAGTTCGACCTGCCCTTATCGTCATACTTGCTTGAACACAGTACAACGCGTGCTCGCATCGAATAGGAGAAACTAGGTTTTGAGAATTGGAGGTGTAATTATTGAGAAAACTGAGGTTACAGTGCATCAGGACAGAAGAGCACGGGGAGAAAACGTCTGCGCCGTGCGCAGGCGTGGGCGACTCTCCTTGGCGAACAGGGCACACACGCCCCACGCAAGACTCCAAAGCTCTCACTCGTTGGTATAACATCCGGCCGCGTTCGCTGCGACGGTGGCGGTTTTCAGGTGTTTCGAGGCTTCCGGGCTTGGCCCCTCGGCAGGCCGCCGGTGTCTGTTTTTCGTTTTCGCCTCTCGGCGCCAGCATTCTCGGCGGCGAGAAATTATCCGAAGCTTCGGAGACGGCTTGCACACTGGGAAGCTTGACTTGCCCTTATCGTCATACTTGCTTGAAACGCAGTGGCGACGCATGCTCGCTAACTGCTTGCTACCTGTGCGTCAGCGTTAGATCACGAACACGTAAGCAAGCCGTTATTAGTTCATTCGTGCGTGCGTGCGTGCGTGCGTGCGTGGAGCTAGTTTTTATTTCGGACAGACATCACAGCTGCGGCGGCGCAGTGGCCGATACAGGAACTATGTGCACTGTGTAGCAATGCGCGCGCAATCGGCCGGGGCAGACGGAGTGCAGTCGCTGCCTTTGCAGGCTTCGCGCCTTAAGCTTGGAATTTCGGGATGACGACTTTGGATTTATCTACCGGACGAAGAAACGCTGGCGGGAAGTGGAGGTGAGCCATTAGTTAACCTGGTATTCTTATCTTATGTATTTAGCGAAGCAGAGTTGCCTCTCTAACTTCGGTCCGCGGAAGCGGTTAGCCCTAACGTTTTCGTGACTCATTTTGACCATTTCTTAGATTTGAAGGGCGGCTTTTGTACCCGTATGCAAACAGCGTCGATTCTTGCACCATTTCAATCCCTTTGATTCGTGAAGTGTTGGTATCCTAGCTGAATGTTTTCGCAGGTAAGTAGCATGGTCGCGTGAGTAGTCGCAGCGCTACCCTGTACTCTATAGCTCGGCGGCTAGGGTTAGAGTGGCTGCCGTGCAGTAGCTGTGGCTACCTGCGCGGCTCCAAAGAATTGCGTACAATAGGCTGAGTGTATAGGAGCGCGTGTAGCGCCGTGGCAGTCACTAAAATTACAATAATTTTAGTGACCACCGCGGCCGTACAGCAGCAGACTGAAATGCTGTTCTGACAGGTTTTTTGCGTTTTGATGAGGGCAGGATGGACGGAAGGAAGTGGAAACCTTTTCAGGGCGTACGCCCCGCCACTGTAAGGGGGTAACTACATGCGTCTAAGGCGATGAGCGACGCGAGAAACCTCACTCGGTGTGTACGGCAAACAGGTATTGTGGGCGACACAGACAGAAAGCGAAATTTTTTTGCACAGGCCGCTACGGCGGCGACTGCGGCAGACGGGCCGTCGCGTTCGCGGCTTATTCCCGGCCAGAAGCAGCCCACAAGCGGAGCGGCAGCTACGACGACGAAAGGCATGACAGAATGTATTACTTTTTTTCGTTTGTCAGCTGTCGCCCACACTGTTTGTTGTACCCATTGCATTACTTTTTTCGCGTCGGTTGTCGCCGTCAGCTGCATGTGGTCCCCTTTAATTTTCGAGCGTTCTGATTGTTCAATAACGAGTTTATTGGTTCTCATCAATGTTGCGATCTGCAGCGTGCATAGCAACGAAGCGTACTCGAGAATGAAGAAAACAGTAGCTATATGACCCATTAGCAACTTTTCCACGCTGGAATTGTGAACGTGTAATGGGCCGTACGTTTGCAGTCGGCTGAGGACAAAATCCAATGCAAATTCATCAGCGATTATAACCTTACAAAACGAGTTATCTTACCTTAAATTTTGTGCATGTTTTATACCGGAACGATAGCGGGGTAAACAATGGAATGCTACGGACACGTAAGCACTAATGGGTTTGGGGCGCAGTGCGTAGGCAGACAGCTGTAGGGCGCGCTGTCTGACATGACATTGGCCAAGTGGCACAATGAGCGTGGCTGCATCCAAGGTCACCGCACATTCGCATCTAGACTGGTGACTGCGCCAAGCAGTATTGCATTTCAATACGGGTTCAGTGCGTGCTCTCGGCGCAAAAACTAATCTATCACCCAATAAACTTTATTTAACTGTCAAACACGTTCACTTTTTTTTCATTGTAGAACTTATCTTTGCTGTCCCGCTCTTTCTGCCTATGTAGGAACCATGGGAAGACGCTACGTGCCCGAAGATTCTTTTTTTTTTTTTTTGAGAGAGAGAGAGAGAGAGAGAGAGAGAGAGAGAGAGAGAGAGAGAGAGAGAGAGAGAGAGAGAGAGAGATCCCCGAGGCGTCAGCAGGAGAGGCCGTCGCATTCAAGACACTTCTCCTCACATCCTTGGACATCATGGATGATTTTTTATTGCTGCTGTCTGTGTTTTGGCTGTTCAGTGCGTAATACACTTCGAAGGCGAAGCGCACCTTCTTGCTTCTGTACACGTTACTTCGGCTCAAGCACGGTGCTCTGGTCGGTACGGTTCTGAAGGCCGCCACCAACATTATGAAGCAGTCAGCTCGAACGTGTTTGTTTTTAATACAAGTTATGCCTTTTTTAAATCTTACTAGCGCTCCTCATTTGAGAACCGTACCGCCTAAAAAAACCAGTGGGAGTGTTTCCTGCGGTTTCCTGTTTGGCCCACCAACATATAGCTGTTGCAGAGTTCCCGGATCAAGGCTTTGTATCTTGTGTTGATTTCAGCTTGTAATGCGTTAATTAGTAGCCACGCTGAATTGTTTTAGTCCCAGATTTTGTTTCGCAAATTTATTTTGTAGATGTTTTTTAATGTGTCCTAAATAAGAGCTGGCTTTCCAGTCCATGTGAAGCGCAATTGATGTACTAAGGCCATTTTGTTTTATGTTAATACTGTTAACTATTCTCCCCTAGGCTGTATTTCTAACTGAAGCTTTTCGTGCTAATGCCAGTACATTTTTATTTGTGGATGTTAATGTCATTTTTATTGTCCTTAATTTAATTGTTTTGTATTTCAGTGTTTTCAATTTGCTTGGCCTGCATTTTATTTGTGAATTTTTCTTGTATGTATCCCTAAATAGGCGCTATGTCTCCTGTGTGCATGTGGAGTAGGAACCGTTTTTATTGTCTGTGATATTTAAATTCCCAATAAATTGCTTTTGTGTGAAATTGCAGAATGAACCAATTGTTGTGGTGGGTATTTTTTTGAAAATAAAGTCTGACCTTGTTTCTTTTTTTTCCATGTTTCAAAATAGCTTGTCCTGTTTTGTTTGCTTGTAACTGCCTATAGTACCATCGTGGAGATGGGGGGTGGGGGCTAGTAGCAGGCGGGGCGAAAACACGCTGTCTCGTGGGGAATAGCAGAACGCTCTTGAGGCGTAACAAGATGCTTTCCAAGAGAGACTAGTAGTACCCGTCTGCAGTATCCGGGAACGCCGAAACCAATAGAGCTAATTCACGCCTAAAGGGAGTGGCGGAACGCTGCCTTGGAGATGGCATAGCAATTCCCACACAGTGTTCAAGTACTCCGCTTCGAAAGCAGCAAGTAAATCCCACGAGGAGTGTTTCGCCTCTCGTTTGGCCGCCACGCGCTACTCCTCGGAAGAGTAGCCCAATGCTTCCTAAGGGAGTGAAATAGGGGACAAAAGTTTTTACTCCTAGACAGAGTGCCCAGCACTCCCCGTCTTCTGATAGTGTAGTCCTTATGTTTGTGTACGCTACGCTACGCTAACTAAACCTACTTAGGAAAAAGCCTACAAGTTTACGGACCTCATACATTCATCCGAGGTGCTGTCATTTTTAGCAAATGTATTATTTCAGGTTTGCCTTGGGTGTTTTTGCTTCCCACACTTCCCAGTCGTGCCGAACACCATGTAAGGAACATGAGCGCACATGACAATGTAATAGACAGCCAGAAAGTGTTCCTTCCAACAGCAACACTTAATCGAGCACGGAACCACAGGTTTGCTCATTAGGCAAGGGGCGTCATAACCACGCGCCCCAACATCACAATTTCTCGGGACTGCAAGGTGCCTTAAAAACCTGTTGGAGACTACCTCTGTGGGTGGTCATACAGAAGTCCAAAGTGATACATTCGGCAGAGTGGCTTTGTTTAGGGCGAATAATTTTCGTGTCGCTGCTGCACACAATCATGGTATGAAGCAAGATATGCTGCACGCAATTAGCAAACCTGTAAGTTCGAATACTGTCTGATGATATATGTTCACTATGGCGGTGCAGTGCGCAGGGCACTGCTTCCTTCCGTTGATGTTAATGCGGGTGATAATCGTTTTTCTGCATTACTATACAGAATATTATCGTCCATTAGCGCAGAACAAACTACCCCACAACTGTTATCAAAAGACCTACACGTAAGGCACAATGTCATTATAAATAAGGAAACTGTTTTAGCGTGGGGTAGAAGTTTGAGCACGTCTTGTTTTGTACTGATTTTTGTGTGCTCGTTGCTCGCATTTGCTGCAATACCGGCAGGGGAGGTTATCAGGCCGATCTATCTAGGGAGCAGCGTGGGGTTAAATCGCAGATATGAGGCCATATTAGAGAGTTTTAGCTAACCGTTTTCGACGGTCCGCTCCGGTATCGGCTGCCCGCTCAGCGCAACCGGAGCCAATGCCGTTCGCAGACAAGCGCGCCACGCATGCGCAATGGCGTTCCCGCTTGCTATCGGAGTGGAGCCGACCGTTAAAGACGGTCAGCTAAAACTCTCTATTATCGGCTTCGTGAATTGTCTCTGAGTCCGCCATAGTCGGCTGAGGTTACGGTTATGAAGTTTAACGCGCAGTCGCTACACAGGCAATAAAGGGCGCCTTACTGGATGCCTACGTAATAATTTTGACCCCCTGGCGATCTTTAACGTGCGCCTGAATCTCTCTAACAAATGCCGTTCTTGCTTTTCGCCTCCATCAGAAAAATAGCTGCCGCGGCTGAATACCGAACCCTCGTCCGTGGGCTCAGCAGAACAACGGCTTAGCCAGTGAGCCACCGCGGCTTGTGCTTGCTAAGGTGAAAGGGGAGCAATCAGTGACGTCTGCAGGCATAGCTCTGAAAAATCACTGCGTACATCGACGCTTAGCGTACGTATGCGGCGTCGTACAAAAAGATATTAAACACTTGAGACTTGTTCAAAACATAAAGAGCGAACTTGAGCCTCGGAAATGAACGGATGAATGACCTCAACTAAGGTAGATGCCCCAAATTGAAGTCATTCTTCCCTTAGGGTGGCTGGGAGCTCGGAAGAAAGATATCACATGTTAAGGTTAGATGAACGGAACTTTTTGCATTGATTGACTGTTTGTATGGCACTGGCCCTCTATTGTGTGAAGCAATGTTCGGAGGTTGAGGCGGGAAGAATCCAACGTTCAAATTCACAAACACATAAAAACAGCGTGGAAGCGTTTGAGGCCACCAGCCACTTCGCACTTAGCATACACCATGTTGGATAGCAAAGATAATTCTCTGAAAACTTCGTGGATCCCATCCAATCCACTATAGGTACTCCAACAGTCACTTCGGGACTGCCTGAAATTTCAAAAACTGTCCACTGCCAGTTGAGAACGCTGAACATAACGAAATGAGGTGAAAGAGAGAGGTGGCAATGGAGGTCGGCAGCGAGGTAGGTAGATACATTTATACACCGGGGTGTGATTTTTGGCACATTTATAAACTATTCCCTTTGAGAAGGCCGCACATGCGTACACCTTCCTGGCGAAGACTTCTGGTCTTGTTTAAGTCCTCAGCGATTGCATAAAGCCCGGTGACAAAGCTCCAGAAAAATTTGCCTACTGAGATATTTCAACCGCGGATACTTGTGTTGCCAATTCGTACCGGGTACGACTTTTTTGGCGGATGCAGCGCACTCAGTGATGAAGGAATATGACCAAGGGAACACATTGTGCACACTCCCTGGTATCGCTATGTAGCAGTTAATTGCCGTGTGCACCTTTTCTATGAAGTGGTGTCCAAGCCATGGGGACTTCGATTACTTCGAAATTTAGCTTTTGTATGGTTTGCTATATCAGCTTGGCCAAATATTCTGCGGTGAAGGCTTTGTTGAGCTCCCGGAGGCCAACCTAGGAGTCTTCTGCGATTCTGAATTTGCTTGTTTCAAAATACCTCCTTGATTGACCTTTCGGATCTCTAATAAAGCAAAAGTTCCACATCACCAATGACTCCATTGCACTTGTGTAATAGGGCTACGTCCAGCAAGCTGAGAGAGTTCAGAGCATTTATAGGCAATAGCTGCAGCAGTATCAGGAACCATTGCACCTTTGAATGAATAAATTTAGTCTTTTAGGGCGCATCCGTTTGGCGCATGGTACATGGGTTTCTGCGGCGGCGGCGGCGGTGGCGTCTTTCGACGTCCGCCTAACCGATTGAGGGAATGATACGGCGAAGGCAAAACGAAATCTAAGGGGTGCGCCTGGTGACAGTTTGAGGAGGAGGGCGGCCCGCGCAGTTACGACGTCATGTCTCACTGCCCGCCTGACACTTTCGCCATGCGTCGCCTCCAAGGAGCGTCCTCCCATTCGCACTTAACCCAGACCTTGTCCGCTCACCGCTCACCCGAACCACGTGATATTTGTGCGGAAGGTTCAACACACGATTTAAAACAACATGATCGCGGCTCCTCCGTACGTGGGTTATCAGGAACACGGGAGATTTGCGCGGAAGGTTCAAACATTATTTGCAACAACTTGCTCACGGGCGGCGACTACACGCTGCGAGACAACAGCGAAATAACGCGCGCCGCCGTGCGTTCTCTGATCAGGCGATTCTTTCGTGAGACGCAGCAAATATGCGCCGCGACCGAGAAAACTGTAGGTCACTCTGCGCACATATTTCGCATTGTGGAGTATAGTAATGGTGTGAGCATTGTTTGCGCTTGACAGCTCTCTAACGTGGTATTTTTGGGACTGTGGGTGTGATAAAAATAAGAAATCGACGAATAAAGCCAAGGACAGGTGTTTCCCATCGTTAATTTTTTGTTTGGTCATGCTGGGAAATTCGCTTCCGAGGAGAAAAAATTTCTGCATGGAGGTCCTTGAAAAGGCGCTGTAAATGGTTCAGATGTCGGAATTGTGTTTCTTTGAACAAACTAACGTGCCGAGGGAGAGTGGCGTCTTCTGGAAGGATGTCTCTTATAGTATGCCGCGGACGTCCGATAGCTGTCCTGATAAGGATCATGTTGAGAACGTGGGGTGTTGGATTAGTCTTTTTTGAAAGTGGTGGTCGGCAAAAACATCCAAGAAACAGTCTTAGCAGTCAAACCAAAAGCAAACGACCACTGGGCACATACATTTGTCTCATTTCGATCCGTGAAACTGCAGGGTCTGGCTTATTTTCGACACAAATAACGTCATGCGTGCGCGTTTTCAGTGCGTTATCACAACATTTTCTTTCCACCTCTTTTTTTATGGGAACGTTGCCGAGTTTTTCTTGTCACTACAGTTTCCTCCAATTTAGTTTCGGTTTCTGGATGGGGCTCATTTAAAAAAAAACGCCTCAAATATTCCGCCAAATTTTTTTCTTGTCCGCAGTGAACGAGACAAATATCATCTAATTGGCAGGAAACGGCAGGAAAGGGTTATCCCAACTGAGAGTACGCAACACGGTTTAGGTTCAAAGCACTTTAGGGGCTCGCCTTGTCATCGTAGACCGCTTGCTGAACCCAAGTAGAGCCACATGGCTTTCCGTCATAGTTGCTGTCGTGACGGCGCAACCCAGAGTCTTCGGAAGCACAGTCTTAAGCGCTCGCAACTCGTGTACAGCAGGCGCTTGTCAAACATCTCCCCGTTCTTTAGCGCAAAGAACACTGTAGGTATACTTGAGGCAAAATATACGGAATTACCTGACAGCGCCCGAGTTCATTTAGTTAGGAACGCTTGTTGGGTTGGTTTTTACTACAGTAGGCAGGCCAACGCCGGCATTTGCGGGAGGAAAAACAATAAAAAAACAGAACTCCAGCTGGCGCAGTTTAAGTCTGGGGGCGTGCGAACACTGCCGAGGCGGGAAATTTGAAATGCGTTGGGTAATAACACTGAGCGGATAACGGCGCTACAGCAGTTATGGCGAATCACTGCTCCGCACTTCCGACAGCTTTCATATTGATTTAAACGGCTTTATATTTTTTTAACACGAAAGTTCGTTATGACGGGGTACATAAACCTCACCGACGTCACGAGAAAAGTTTCGTTGATGCGGCGGTGCTAGGATTCCAGCCCACGATCAGTCTGGCCGCATCAGGAAGTGTGAAAGGCTTCGCCACCTGAGCCATGACATCATGATCGGATAGCCGCACGAACGCACCCTATGTCCTTCCCTCTAACATCTCCATTCAGATTGCGCTGCCGTCTAGGAGAGGTGAAGCGAAGTATTGCATCAAGACGCTAATGAGCGGCGACAGTTGGCGCCTCGATAGGGCAGCGTATAGCTGCGGAAGCTGCTGTGTTTATCCGCCCGCCGCCTATGTGGAACACCACTCAGCTTGTGGAGCGCCTCCGCCGCGTTCCACAAGCTGACTTCGACGACGCCACGCAAGCGTCTGGCGTACACGCCACGGAGCAGGAACAATATGGTGGCACCTTGGCCGGCAGGACGTCGCTCGCCAAGCGCAGTCACGATACTGCTGCCTACCCGAAAATCATGCTCCTTTAACTGCAGCGGACCGTGAATTCACCGAAGGATTCGCTTACAACCCGTTCGGTTTCATTCGAATGGTTAGCGAGTGCCTGGCGTTTCAATTGGATTCACGCAATGCTCCGGCACGTGTAATCTACTATCTAATGTTGATGCGCCTAACGGCCATACTGTCTAAATATAAATAGAGATTTGGAAGCTCATATCAATGCACAATAAACATTCAAATGCTCCTGTGAAGGCCCTTTTTCTATAGTGTTTTACCGATTTCTATGAAAGAAGGATCCACGACATTTTTATTCACTTCCGGATAGGTCAACCTTCCTCATGTGAGTGAAAACGATCACATAAACGCCAGTGTTTACCGTGACCATTATCTAGGCGCCAGTCACGCTGGTTAGTAGTATTACGTCCTAGCAGATGCCTACGGAAACCGCAAGGGGCGATGCACCTGTTTTTAGGCGGGAGCGTAATTGGAAAGGCCACGCGGCAGGGGTACTGAAACGGTGGGTCCCGATGAAAGATGGCTGGCTGACAGAATCACAGAAGAACAGGATACGGGTGCGTTAACGTCTTCTTCTTCCGTCCAAAGGACTTAAGGATGACCTACTGCCCATGGCACGTACTCTCATCAGGGGGATTGCAAGTGTTGACGTTCCGTATACGGCATACCCAAGAAAATAATTGTCCCTTTATCTACGCGACAATATCAACATTTATTTTTTTATACCTTTTAGTACTAGTTTTGGCAATATTAACGGTAATAAAAGTCAGAACAATTTTTCAGTTAGGCGGGCCACATTATGACTCTGGCCGTGACCTTTTTTTATTGCGCATCCAAACGCTTATGTTTTTTTTTTATGAAAACGTCGTGCGACAATATCTGGCTATACAAAGTGATGGCAGGCCGATTCGAGTTATTTTCGTATGTTTTTATGTGTTTAAAATGTTTCTCCTTGAAGATACCTCATGTTTAGCAAAAAGCTGCTTTGTTGTGTTCTCAGTCCGCAAATGTTTTTTTGTTTCCACGTTTAAAAATCGCCTAAACTGTGAAGTCATTAATACCATTTGATGTTCCCCTGGCGTTCAAAGTAATATTTTAAACGGGCATGCAACTTCCGCGTACCTTTAGTATAACTGTTATTTTGTACGCTTACCAGCTTTCACCAACTTCACACATACTATTTTATGGAGAATAACATATCAATCTTTTTATCTTACGAGGAGGGACAGTAAGGAAGCGCCTATTTACACACTTCCGTTGATTTACGTCAAAGCACGTTGCTTCAACGAACGGCGATGCAAGCCTTAGGTTAGAGAAACACCACATAATGACAACCAATTTTGAAAGAAGCCTACAACTAATCCGCCTGCCGCGATTCACATCGCATGATTTCGCGAAAATTGCTTTCTGCCTTTTCAGCCTGAGTCGATCGGCGTCTTTCGTAGTTGTGGCTGCGCAACTCTTGCTTTCGTTGACGGTCCTTTCCACAATTGATGCGAAGCGGCAATTTTTTTCATATTGGTGGTGACATCTGGAATGCAAAATTTGTTCTGTGTCCGATTATTCGGTTTGCCGTACCAGCGACCAGCAACTACACTCACTTGATTTCTTCGGATGGTTTGTCGAAAGGGCCCTTACAGGTCTGCCTTCGTGGGGTAATGCGGGGTAGAGACCAAATGCGACCTCTACAAGCCCGCACGGTCGGCCACTGCCACGTGTACCACAAAAGGGGCCACAGTGCAATCGTGTGCACGCACCTCCCATCAACACATGAATCCATGGAATGCGGCATTCAACTCACATCGGAACGACACGAGTCCCCCCCACCCGTGTACTCTCTGCGGGGGCGCCCGTCCAACAGCAAGTAAGCCATGTACCAAGAGGTCCCTGCCACCCATCAGCCAACTAAAGGCAGGAGCTCCGCCCACGAATGACAGGAGTTCCCGTTCGCCATCCGTGGATGCTCGCAGAGAGATCCCGCACTCCCGATCCCTATCCCGGAACAGGCGAAACCGTTGCCGGGCACTGACTAAAAACTGTAGGATATCAAAGTCGTCGCTTCCTATCCCAATCCAAACATGCCTTCGAAACAAGGCCACCAAGAACCACGAGCCAGAGAGCTTCATCACAGACGACTACGCCAAAGTCTCAGGTGAGCTGGGCCAAGGTCGACCGTCACTTCCAAAGCTTACCCCCACTCCCACCCCTCTTAATACCCTTGTAAAAAAAAATTCCCCCGCATTTCCCCGAGGGGGAGAATGTGAAAGTGCGAATGCACGGTTGTCGGCCCGCTTGCGGCGCTTGCGCTCGGCCCCCGCAGCCCACCGCCTCGCCGCCTTCTCTTCCATCTCTTCCATCGGGTTTGTAGTATCACGTGTACACCACGCAGTTATCAAGCCACTATAACGCCGCTGAGTCGCCAACGCACGCCGCTGACGACGTAGTTTGAATGCGTTAAAGATATAAGGCGCGTCACTGACACTGATATCAGCGTCGCGTCCGTGGCTTGGTCGGTAGAGCGTCGCGCTGCGGCCGCAAAGTCCTCGGATCGAAACCTGGCGCCGGATGCTGTTTCTTCTTTAAATATAGAGGAGCACTGCGGACGCCGCCGCCGCCGCCGCCGGCGGTGGATGGTTTGGGGTCGCTTATAAAGTGCATTACTTAAAACACAGTTGTAGGAGCACAAATCCCGCGTCATACAGGAGAACGGTATTCTAAAAGCTGAACTTGCATCTTTCAGAGCAGAATTGCGTCTTGGAAAAATCGCATGACTCAATCACACAAGCCTTTTGATTTCACAATTGAATATGCAGGTTCCACTATACTGTTACGCGTAAAGAGGGATAATTGTTGTATTACCTTGTCCCCCCAGTAAACGTGTTGGCTGCTGCTGATGGTGATATTAATAGTTTGGTTAGACCTCCCCGTCATCTGCTTTTGAACTTTTCCTCTAACTTGGTTGCTACCCTCGTCACCAGTAGACCAGCCCACCGCTCAGCAGCCTTTGAACCTTGCTTCGCTCACTCCTCATCGCTACGAGCCACAAGCTTGCCCCCGTCGACATCTACTTCTCAAAGCAGCCCGCTGTGCTACTGCTGCAGTTACCCACCATCATTTGGTACTTAAAGGAGCCATGAAGACAAAGCACAAGTTTGGTTCATTCAAAATACGGCCTCGTTAGAATCGTATTGACACCGGTTTTAACGTAAACTTCGCTGAAATAAGCTGTATAATTAGGAAAAAAGGAATGGCCACGCGACCCACAAGCACATTTTCCGCAACAGAACCTATGATGTCATACCAGGCTGCCCGGCGATTGGCGGAGGCCGGTAAAATCAAACGCAAATTAGGCTGAGCTTATACGCTTGCAGATCCAGCTATTTGTGCTTAAATTTAGGGCATATTCTTTTCAAGCAATAAGAATGGTGTGACAAACAGCAAAAGTTATGAAACCACGTGTAAACATAGAAGCACTGATGCGTATTGCTGTTGGTACTGCGCGCACTATGCTTGGTTTAGCTGCACAGTTGTGCGGGGCTTTGGGGTTGTGTCATACGACACTGGCCGATTGACGCAAGCAAAGGTGTCTGACGTGACCATATTAGCCGAGTGAGCACTTTGTTTAACGAAACGAATATTTTTACCCAGACAAGCCAGGTTTAAGGACGTTCAAAAACAAACCAAAGGCAGAAAACGGCTTGCCACCATATGGTGGCGCCATCTAGGTTCAGTAATGAAACAAACGTGCGAGTACCTCGATGCCAGACAGGGTGGAGATACCCTTTGAACGGCCCGTGCCGCTACGATTGGGTCAACGTGCTCAAGGCGTTGTTCGTTTCGTTTCCCACGAGACCCAGCAACGCGAAACAGATTAGATGATTGAAACTTAGCCAGTAAACTACGTTACGGCGATACTTTTAGCGCGGTTTTGATACAATGACTTGCTTCGGTGGCGTGCGAGTGACGCAAAATGGCGGCGACAGCGTATACGTGTATCCACTAGTACGGCGGACGCGTGAATCAAGGGATCCTAAGCTGCATAGCGGTCGGTTCCTGTGATGTCATTGCAGACCACGAAAACATGCGCTTTAGCGGGAAAATTAAACTTTTAACTTAAATTGATTAATTTCTCAGTGAATAAAGCATCATTTGTACCCGGACAAGCGCAGTGGGCACTATAAAACACGAAATCTTTTGAATAAAACAAACTTGTATTTTGTGTTCATGGCTCCCTTAAAGGAGTACTGACACGAAATTTCAAAGTTGAGATAACTATGTAAAACGCTTCCTTTTTATCAGGAGATATCTCCCAGCAAGTTTCAACAGCAACCGTTCAGCGAAACATATTTAAAATCCATTTTAATCTTCGCCCGCACGAGAAAGCCCAGAGCGGGCCGACGTGACATCATCTGCTACGTGCCCCAAACTGCCGACGTCAGGGCTCCCGTGACGAAGCCGACGCGCTGGCTGTGGTTGGCGCGCGCTGCTCGGGCGTGTGTACACCCTCATAAAAATTTTTACCAACATTGAGTTCAATGTTTGTTGAAAAAAGTCGACAAAAGCTACCAACATTGAGTAGACTGTCTACTTACTGTCTATAGACTTCCTAGCAACAGCCTACCAACTTTTTGTCAACCATTGGCCACCGTGTTTGAACTGAAACGTTTCTGTAGACTTTCTACAGAAAGTTTTTTGTAGACTTTATACTCAATCGCTGTTGCTAACCGAAGCGTTTCTGACAGGATATTCGAAACGTGATGCAGTAAGAAAAGCCGGCCATTCCTAGACCGTGGTGTCAATACAGCTTAATAGAACGTCGTCATTATTGCCCTTTAAAAGATCGTTTAGTGGGAGCAAAAATGAAAAAAAAAAGAAAGCAGAACCTCGTCTGCGATGGTTCACATTTTGCGGAGCCACACACCACACGCGCACTTTCTGAAACACAACACAACAAACAACACAACCCCAGCTCACAAACGTACTACATTCGAAAAACCACAAGCGCTTGCAAGCAGGACACCGACACCGCACAAATCATACGCACTTCATGTATATATACCCGCCAGCCGCGGGGTGCCGATGCCGCGGTGAGGCGCGCCTCTCATTGCATGTTTACAAAACTACGCGTTATTATTTCCAAAATATAATACCGCGAAACACTGGAACGTAAGCAATTGCACATATCTTCATGTTTACTTTATTGTTGCAAGCTGTAACTAAACAAAACGGAAATCTGGAATGGGTTGCGCGCCGCGTTTCGGCTGCCTCCGGTGATTGACGCGTTTCTCCCGGAGGTACGCAAAGAGGGAGGGGCGCCGCTGGCGGTTGGCCGAGAGCGACCAAAACATCTGCGCCGGCCGTATTAGGTGGGCATAGCAGGCGATTTTAGATTATCGCCGTTGTTGGAGACACGTCCAGTAGTCTGTCGCGAAATATTTACTGGCATAATTCGTTCCTTTCAACCATGCATGGCACTTAGCTTGCGCAAATCAAAACACAGTGACGAGCGGTTGCGCGTGGTTGATGCCGCTGGCTGGCGCTTGTTCGGAACCGCTGAATAGTCATGTTGATCACCGTGAAGAGTGAAAGCGAGCGGGTCGTGAAGTACCAACCCGTGCGGCTGAGGGACGAACTGGTTGTTCCGAGGGAGAAACTGCGCGGCTCGAGGTACGAACAGTGAAAGTTGCTCCCTTTTGCTACTTTTTTTTCTCGGGCTGCACAAGTGTGAAGATACATGCAGAGAGAGAGGGAGAGAGAAAGATACGTGTGTGTGTGTGTGTCTGTGTGTGTGTGTGTGTGTGTGTGTGTGAGAAAGAGAGAGTATGTGTGTCTGTGTGCGTACGTGCGTGCGTGCGTGCGTGCAGGCGCTCGGGCGCGCGTGTGTTTGTGTGTGTGTGTGTGTGTTTAAAACCTGATTCAAACAAAGTAACGTAATTTGGTTAAAGTCAAGTAAATAGTTTGTCCCCAAATATTGTGAACCTGTCCTGGTATTTAGCAAAAACCAATATGAATTAATTGAAATCGGACTCCAGGACGAAGGAAAAAGATGTTTGCGTTAAATTCAACTTGAGACAAAGCGTGTCAAAACACTTTTAGTGGTCATCCTACAGAAGCTCGTCAACAGACAAATGTCAACAAAAATGAGGTAGACTTTCTATATACAACCGTCAACAGACAAATGTCAACGGGAATTAAGTAGACTTTCTACATACAACAGTCAACAGACGGGTGTCAACATACATTCAGTAGACTTTTTACAGACGACTGTCAATAGAATGTAAGAGTATGTAGGATAGCAATAAAGTTGGTAGGATGTCAACAGAACGTCTACAGAATGTAAAAAATCATTTTTGTAAGGGCACGTCATGGTTTTGGGACTGACGTCATGCTGCCCGGGCCTGTGGGGACAGCGAAAACCTCGGCCGGTCTGGGCGCGCGCGTGCGCTCGCTCGCGCGCGCTTCCAGAGAGGCAGCGATACGGCAAGAATGGTGACGTCATGTTATACATGCTGTCATGGGCGGCCGCTCGGCGTTTTTCAGTCGAAACCGAAACTGGCACGAATAAACACGCCGTAAATGAATGTTTACGCTGCGCTCGACCGTCTAATCTGTCATTCTATGATTAGTGGGCTGGTAGGCACGCATAGCAGCGAAAAAAACGTAACATAAAAATTTCGTGTCAGTACTCCTTTAAGTTTCTCCTCGTGGGCTGCGTAGCGCCGACCTTTCTCATAGCCGCCATCCGGCCCTGCTCCATCACTGTTGTGTCCCTTTCCCGGCCTGTAATCTCAGGCTAGCACTCCGATTTTCTTTGCGATTTTGTGTACCTTACAAGAAGTTTCTAGAGAACGTTTTTTTTAAACAGACAAGTTGGAGGCTTTTTCCTGATAATAACAAAAAATATCCCAAAGAAGAAATCTGATCACAACTAAAATTAAGTACGATAGGGCCTGGTCATGCATGCTTTGTTTTTGGTTTTGTGTGGTTCTTTCGATTTCCTTCAGCGGCATTACAAAATAGCTGCTCTTGTGGTCATTGAAGACCCATAAGCATGTCTTCGTGTTTACGACAGAAAGAAAAAGCTAGCGGTGGTCATTACTTGATGACTGATTTAGTTCTTGTATACCCCTCCGCGTCATGAAACAATCGGTTGCAGGCCACACATCCTTATCCCTCCCCCATCCTCGTACTCCAGTAACCGCAACCATACTTCATAAAACGCAATATTAGCAAAAGGCTAAAAGTCAGCTCCACGTGCTTTGTTGACATCGTAAACTAGTGTCACCTAAATGTGCACATAAAATTGATTTCAACTATAAAACACCGCGTTTGAACCAATAATTCATGCACTGGCGACCTCTCTAAGAAGCCCCGAAATATGCGTGGGAGGCGCTGCGTTTTCAATTTTTGTATAGAGAAAAACCGCACCTGTATTTCGCCCTTTGTAGTAAAGTTACGTGACACAAAAAACTCAAAAACGTGCTCCTACTAACGGACAGTTCGTATACTACGCGGAAATTTCCGCTAGCCAACCGCCGTACAAGGAGGAGGAATAACTTTACGTTGCAATGGCTAGGAAAGAGTGCCGTTTGCTTGGGGAGAGGAGGTGTTCCTATTCCAGGACCCTTGTAGCTCGGGTTGCACGTGTGGTCTGTAGTACCAGCTGTCGCTGATCTTTCGAGTCAGAGCTGAGCAACGCAGCGTTCCACTGCTCACGAGGAAATGCTTGATAAAGAAGCGACGCCGATCATTTACTTTGAGGCATCTTTTTATGCTCTGTCGCCACTGAGCATCCTCATATCTTCCACATTCGGTAGCCAAGCACGCAGCAGGCTGATTGCTGCTAGCACCAGGAACTTCAACGATAACCCTGCTCAGTGGCGACGCAGAATGAAAAGGCGCCTCAAAACAAACGACCAGCGTCGCTTCTTGACCATGCATTTGTAATAAATGTAGGCCACACTCGCAAACTCTCTCGAAGAAGGGCGCATGCGCGCAGTTTACTGACTTTGCAGCCAGATGGGGCAACATGCGTCGGAGGCTGTGCGCTTCGTTTTTCGCATTTTTTAAATCCTCCCTGTAGACCCTGTGCACCGCCTGCGGCAGACTAATGTAGCCGGGCTGCGTGAATGACAATCCTGGCCGCCTAGACGCACACCATGTGACCTTCTCGCCGTCATGTCCGGTGTGTTTATTATACTACTGCCTAAATCAACAATGTATGTTTAAATCAAGCTCATATTGAAATATATGTGGCTTAAAATTTTGTTAGAGCCGATCAAGGTATTTGTAAAGTTGTTGCTGCCGTTGCTTTGGCAGCTGTATAAGCAAATGGCGGCGCCCTGCTTCTACGCCACGAGTGGTCGTCGGGGCACGCTTGTTCAGCATCAACAGATGTGTGTATCTACAAACACATGACACATTCTTAAAGCTCTGACATAGTTAATACTTTCATAAAACGAAGAAGGCATATCAAACCGACGCGCGAAACAGCGCCCTTTTCGGTAATGCCCCGCCCATCTTGAAACGTCGTGATCGAGCTGTTCAGACTCCTGCCGTGTTCGTCCTGTCGCTGGAACAAAGAGGCGATTTTTCTTGGCTCGTCAGCCTGCAAAATGACACCGAGGAGTCCAGTTCAGGCACGCGTAATCCGCTGCGCGAGCTTGTCGGAAGCGGCTGCTGCGGAGTGGTGCGCCCAATGGTTTCGCCGTGTCAAACACGTCTCGGGATCGCCAGTCCGAACGAAGCGCACGAGGTACCACTTGTATAGTAACTTGTTCAAATGACTTCATTAGTAACCAGTGCCTACATTTCGGCTACACAGTTAGGAGCGTGCCGGTAAATAATTCGGACGTTTTGCATGTGGCGTGCTAAAAGGTCAGTACATTTGGTGGCTTTACCTCTTGCACCAATTTCCTATATGCCTTTGTCATGCTCATGATCATTTTCCATTATTGCAAGTAGCGTGAAGCTCAGTAAAAGGGCGAGTGAAAATTTCAATTCATGCTAAAAATCTGTTTGCAGTATTCCTCTTGAATCCACTACCGCACTTCATCGATAAGCAGTGAGCCCCTAATCATGTACAGCATGCTGTTGATGAACTCGTTAATCTCAAAGACTAACGACTGTTGTCTCGCTTGTACACTAAACACGGCGTCCCCATTTAACTGACAGTGGTCAAAAACTTGTGCACTATCTTGACTATCAGTATCAGGCCATTGGCATCCTTGTGCTTGAAGGACAAACCGTTGCATGGGCTGCCTAAGCTGACTTGCTGGATGGTGTCAAGGCAAGTGTCTTCAGCACTGTTTCCTGATAAGGTTGAAACCATTAGGACAGCTGACAAAACAACTGTAAAATAAAATCACAATGTCCAGGCAACAAGCTTGGTGAGGCGTAGACCAGCCCTTTGGAGTATCAACCAGAGACAATCAGGAAAGGAAAGCATTCTCGCTTGGTTGCAATGATGTCACAATTGTGATGTCGGTAAAGTTTCAAGATTTTAGAGGTTTAAGTTTGGGTTTTACACCCCTAGGTTACCTAATACGGGTGTGCCGTGGTGAAGGCCCACAAATTATGTGAATGAGTTTCCCGGATGCTAAATGTAGACAGGGAGGGGAAGAAATGCGTGCACAGTTGTAGTTGAATGCATTTATTTTACATTTTTCTGCAATTAGGCTGCTATGAAGATAACGACACAATCCTGGAAAAAGAAACTAGAAACAAGTTCTCATATTTCATCACTGTCTTTGACCATGACACACTCTACTTTTGGCTCTGTGTCCGTGCCGTCCGAGCCTTGAATTGCTGGCAGGAGCTTGTGGACCCCCCATAAACTTGTGTAACAATTGCCAAAACCCATTGGCAACAGCTGCGGTGGTATGCAAACCTGGTCCCACCCAGTTCAGGAGGGAAGTTGCCCCCCCCCCCCCAGAGGTGAAGCCACCGCCAGAGCTCTGGCAGCTGAATGCAGCAGGTAGGTCCACAGCCAGTGCTCAAGGCCGGCCTGGGTGCCGCTGGGTGCCAGGGAACGGCGGCTTTCCTTGCTGCAAAAGCACTGAAAACAGAAGAGGAGGGGAGGTGAGCAGGGTTCAGTTTGTAGCCACCAGAATGTAACTTGCAGCCACCGGGTAAGCAGTCTTGCAGGGAAGTAGAGGAATACTATGAAAATTGGAGGCGCTGCGGATGTAGTCCTTCTTGTCGTCGGAAGCTACGATTACTGTAAGATCGAACCACTGATTGCGTGCCTGTTTGAAGTTAGCGGATTGGAAAATCGCTAGGGTGGTTTGGAGTACTTGCATAGAAGTACTGTGCATGCTAGTCGATGGGCCCAATTGTTTCCTCATATGCAGAAGCACGGCCACTGTACCCCCCCCCCCTTTTGGAGTGGCCTGTAGATTGGTCTTGCAAACAAAATAACATTGTGAAAGGAGAAGTTGACTCACTGATCTGCGAAGAAAGCGCTTTGCACATGCTTGCACCGCCGCGTGTGAAGGTGGCTACCTTTCTAGCCTTGACTCTTTTACCCTGCCATCGTCTGTTCAGCATGAGAGCAATTTTTTTCGGAAAAGGTGTTAGGTTTACCAGTCTGTGGATGCCTAAGAATTGTTGCACGACATTTTTCAAGTGGGATGCCTCACAAAATGCGGAACTGTGCTACCATGAGCTGCTATCAAAAGAAAACCTACAATATGACCGGCTGCGAAACATTTTCTTGACGAGGAAGTGGGGTGATTGGGGACATGGAAACGTAAAAAAGACAAGAGGTTTGAGATTTGGAGAAAGCACTTTAAGCCGAGTAATACTATTATTTAAAGCATTACCTTTTGCACTGAAATTCACGCAGGAAGAGGCAACAAAGCACCACAAATGGGACATTCAATGAATTAGGGGAATTCATTTGACTGTCCCGTTTGGGGTGCTTCGTTGCTTCACTGGCGGTTTAATTTGTTCCTAGCTCCAGGACCGTTGCGTCTTTGTTTTACTTCACCGCAGACAATTACAAGGTAGAAAGCATATCCAGGTTGCTGCTTCCAGCTGCCGTGCCGACTCAGCTTTCAGCTGCCGTGCCGACTCAGTTTCCGCCCTACCCAGCCTACACGTTGCCGTATCGTGCCAAGGAGAGCAAAACTCTGTAACGCAAGTGGCTAAACGTGCCAGCAAAATGGGAACTAGGGGCGAAGGTGCCGCAGAATCCCCTTCCAAAAGGGCTTCCACATGGTATGGAAGAGTTAATCTATAAGATGAGGACAGCTGCTGCCCTGACTAAAGATGTTCCAGCTAAGCGGTGAGCACACACCGCTTCAAAAAGAACTGGTGGCACTGACCCTACTGCAGATGCGGACGACACCGATCAAGACGAGGAGGGCGACCACACAGCCACTGTGACGTGCTGCAAGTGTGACGCCCGTGCCTGTTCAACGGTCCAGTGCCTACTGTATGACTCTCCGAGTCTTTTACCACTGAGGAACATGCACAAGGATGCCAGCGTTACCTCATTGGAGGAATGGACATCCCCACCCCCTCATCTGGATGCAGCAAGCGCGGTCCTTCCTTTCGTGCGAGTTCTTGCGCGAGGCAGACCTGACCGGACGACCCTTCCTGCTTTCCCTCTTCCCCAACTGGGCTACGAAGGCCCCTAAATAACCCGGAAAGTTTTACACTCATTCATGCAGCAGTGTTGATGATCACTTTCATAATAGCTGGTGAAAGCCTTCAAATCACTAAGAGTCCGAAATGCCCAGTAAATGTTTTCATTAAAACTGAAAATAATATAACTGTTGCACGCTGCATCGCAAAAAGCCTAGCAGAAGTTCCGCTCTCTAAGTCTGTGCACGATTTCACATCAAGGCATTGATTAAAATAGTGCTTCCGTGCCTGGAGATTAGTCTCGGGAAGGCTCACCTGCTTCCGTGGCCTTTCTGTGAAAGAAGGGGTCGTGGGTGGCTCTGGAGAGGGATTGAGCGGAAAGTATCCATTTGCGCATGGATTTCGTGACTGAGATTTTGAAAGGTGTGCCTGACTGCTGCTTTTTGTTAAACAGGCCCCTTACACTACCCCTCCTTAGCCAGCACTTACGCGACATGGATAGGAGAGATAAGAAAAAGTAGGTAATGAAAACGGTACTCTCACAAGTTGAACTTAAACCTTCAAGCACATCAAAAGGAGTCCCGTCACAACAGAATTCCTCAAAGAAGCTGCGTTGGTTTCTGTTTTTTTTTTCAAAAAAATTTTCTCTTTGACCCATTGCCTCCTCTGGATGTCGACAAAGATGCCATTACGAGGAAAATTCGCCATAAAATTAGGCAACGAACACTGAAGAAAAGCATGCCACGACCCGACCAATCAATTCCTTTGGACATTCCACAGGGCCTACAAGTCCTACTGTGCAAAGCGCGGACTGGCTATTCCATCACGCTGGACATAAGAGAGAGGTGGGAATGGATGCGACGATTTGGCAAAAAAAGACCGGACGGCACCATGCCCACACCACCACCTTTCAATCCATGAGTGCTATGTCACAACAGCAGACCCAGCGTTAAGCACCTTATATGGGAATGAGACAAGCTGGATGTAGAAAAGTGGATACCCAAACCACACTATGTGCAGCCATACGAAGAGTGGATTAAATGAGCCATGAAGAGAAAACACAAGTTTGGTTCATTCGAAAGATTGCCTCGTTAGAACCATACTGACACTACTTTTAACACAAACTTCGCTCAAATAAGCTACATAATTAGGAAAAAAAGGAATGACCATGCGATCCACCAGCTCATTTCCCGCAACAGAACCTACGATGTAAGACGAGAATGCTCTGCGCTTGGCGGAGGCCGGCAAAAGCAAACGCAAGTTAGGCAGGGCTTACCAGTTTGCATAGTGAGCAATATGCCCGTTAAACATACTGCACATTCCTTTTATGACACTAAGAACGGTGGAGTACACGGTTGAAGTACCGAACGAACACGCAAGCGTGTGCGCCAATGCGCACGGAACTACCGCCAGCCGAACTCGACATCTCGCCGTCGCCACCGTCGCGCAGACGAATTTTCGGGTTCGAGGCTCTTCGGGGCCAACGAACCGTGCCAGCACGCACAGCCGCGACCTTGCTTGGTATCGTAATCCATTCACAGGAGGTTGGCCGTCATATCGCCAACCAGCAAAGGTAAAAATAGACACGATGGGAGTACGGAACAGAGAGCAGCAACGAGATAGTGCCACTCGCCGCACAGGTTTCGGTATGGAGGTCGTGTTGGCTTGCTGCTGTCGTTACGACCTCGTTTACAGTTTACAACCACTGAAAACTTCAGTTTGTTCGAGTACTTTACAATGAAATTTCGTTGGTGCGTTTTGAAATGCCCATGTAGTACGGGCAAATCGTCGAGGGAGTGCGACATCCCCGCCGGTGAGGAGATCTCCTTTCATGTGCTGCCCAACGACGAACCTCGGCGAAGCAAGTAGCTACGTTTGTGAACATTGCAAGCGGAGGAGAAAGAGAGCTAAAGGAAGTACGAGTGTGCTCGCTTCATTTCCGAGGAAGTGATTACGGCAGGGACCCTTACGTTAGCTCACTCCTGGGACATGCTGGCACTCGTCGCCGACTTCGTCAAATCGCCTTCAAAGCGCTCTGACCTTGGGGGAAAAAAATGCCGTACACACCGCGCATTGACTCTCGTATCTTTCTGGTCGAAGCAGAGAGCTTGCGCGAACGGCTTTCCATACACGACACAGGCCAACTGGCATAAGCGATACTGCTACTGAAATTGAACTATTATTAACCGTAATAAAAAGACGGCACATACGTACCAGTCTGTATTCGTCCGTCGCGACGGGGCTCACGAGGCAGCGGTGCCGACGGCTGGGCGTTCGTCTGTTGTGGCTATCGCGGAATGGTCGCTTTTCGGTCCATCCGCGTATCCCACAACTCCTGCCGCTCGTGCACATAGAAGCATTGAGCGTTCAAGTGGTGTGAGGTTGTTAAATGCAAGCCCGAGCTTCTCGGCGAGAGTTTTGTTCTCCGGATCAGGCGATTCCATGATAGGGCTGCGGGTGCACTAGGTTTTACTAGTATTTTTAAAATGGCCGCCGTCTCGGTTTTGGCACGAGTTCCGGTACCTGTTTGATTCCCGCGTGAGGGTGATATATGGAGTCGACATACTAAGTATCTGTTTCATGGACCGGCTCGTATGACGCCATTGTTCACGTCACGAAATGTGCAATTTAGCGGGAGATTTAAAATTTTTGCTTAAATTGCCTTATTTCTCAGTGAATAAAGCATCATTTGATTCCGGGAAAGCGCTTAGGCTACTATTAAGCACCTAATCGTTCGAATAAAACAAACTTTTGTTTTCTCTTCATGGCTCCTTAAGCCACAGCAAAAACAAAAGGAAACGTACATGTCCCTCTGGTATTTCACAAAAGTTGCCAACTTTCTTCAGTGGACTTCAGCTGGTCCGTGTGCGGGGCGGACATAAAGACACCACCAAGCCCCATTCGACTCCCTTGCAAAATTACATTCCCCCAAATGACCTTCGCTAAGTGGTTCATGTGCGGGGCAGATGCGTGAAATGAACCCATGCCACCTGCAAACTTTTTTTCCTCTCTTCTGCTCTTCCACAACATGAGGAGTTTGACCTCTCTTGTATTTTTATAAATTCATTCATTCATTCATTCAATTTTTTTTCAACTGCTAGAATTTCAACATGTGGCGTGTAAACATAACTATATGCCGCCACTAAGGAAACGTATCTCGCCACATATACCTCTTTACTAGACTACAGCGTGAGCAATTGACAGGGCAGGCTGACAAAACTTTTTGCAATTGATTCGTGCCCAGAGCGACAGAACAAAGCGGTGGCACTGCCTTCAGTACTCTCCAGCACTGCTAAGGGGACATCAATTGAAGCACATGCCTCTGCTAATGTGCCCGTCACACACTGGCTCAACGGGTCTTATGACTCCCACTGCCGCTTGTATACATTGTCACATGGAGTGTGCAGCCAGTGCACGACATCAAAAGAGGAAGGAATGAGACTGACGTCGACGAAACGCCAACACTGGCGGACAACACCAGGAGCGAGAGGCAGTCTACGCTACAGATAAAGCGAGCAAAAACATGACCACTAAGACGGTAAGAGAACTAAGCATGATGTACGAAGGGCACGTGAGAAACACATGCTGCGGACTTGCGAAGCCAGAGCAAGGCGTGTGCATCAGGCTGAGCCTCAGCTTCACGAGGGAGAAAGACAAGGTGCATTATTAACATTCCACACACGAATGCTCAACTATTTCCTCAAATTATACAACACATCCTCAGCAAAAAAAAACCTTTGTTTTTTCAGAGACATTCAAATCATGCACACAATGACCTTGAGCACAATTTCTCAGGTTGATCATGATTGGTGGTATAAGTTATATTCCAAAGCCCCCCACCACTGCATGCCCCACAGCCCAGGTGAAGCTTTGTCACATAAGGCATTGCTACTAGGGACCCTAAGCATACAGTAAAGCCCGCTTATATAACGAAGAGCGCTTGGATTGTAAAATAGTTCGATATAGCAAAAATTCGATACAGAAAGTGAAGCAAAAAAAACCTATATGAGGGCAATCTTGCCGACGGAGTCAAGAGCTAACGCTGAGCTATTACCACCCTGCAGTTCACTATCGATACAATTTCTCGGAAAGAAAACAAGCATTTATTGGGGCGGAAGAACTGCGTGAGTGCAGCCTGCTTCTTGGAGTGCAACGCGGTGCTGGTGACTGCTTGCTCCACGGTATCTAAACAGTCGACAAGCACAAGACCGCTGCCCTCAACGGCACTGCAGTATTGCCGTAGCAGGGCCACGGCAGCGACGGCTTCGCTCGTGCTCAGAAGCGGTACGGAGTCTTCGGCGTATTCGACAGAGCGGACACAAGCATCGATACAAGCCAATAACGGCGAACCCAGCGAACCGAGCAAGAAGTGCGCGCAGCGAGTGGGGCGGACTTGAAGTTCGGTGACACCGCAGCCCGCAGCACCCAATGTATCGCTTTCGGCTCCAGCGGCAGGCATGCCGCAGAGTGGACCTGGTCCACTCTGCCATGGCCTGGCAACGGCCGGTATGGACGCGCCCGACCTCGCGCGGGAGTCGCAAGCGACACCCACGCCACCTCTGTGCGCCGATGTATTGCGAGACAGCCTGCCGCATGGCTAAGAAGAGCGAAAAATCCCACGCGGAAGAGTTCGATATATCCGTTGTGAGCGAAATCGCGTCCGATATAAAAAGATTTAAATGCATGTAATTCTTACCGGAATTATACAAGGTTTCGATATAGGCAATAATTCAATATATCCGTGTTCGATATAAGCGGGCTGTACTGTAATACCCATTGCTTTTCCTCTGTTCTCTTTCACTGCCTTTTCCTTTGTACTGTGCCTATTCCTGCTTCACGAACTTGCACTTATGTATTGGGATTTCGGTGAGTCACACCATAAGTAATCATGGAGTGAGAATGACAAGCTGGCTTAGTTTTCAATTTCAGATCATAGGACTGCAAATTATAGATGCAACAAGCAGTAAGCCAGCATATTTTAAGGCTTTCTTAGACCGTGGTTAGGGCACAAAACCCTGCGGTATTGTTTTGCTTTCACCAATGGCGTTTCGTCGCACTGTTCCGTTACGACAACGTGTATCCAAGGCATTTTTCATTATACAATTAGGTGCCATCAAACTGCAGTGAAAGAACATGCAAGAAAACACACCGGACACCTACTGTAAAAGCAAGACTGTCGAGTGAAACAGAGACATCTGGAAGCTTTATCTATAGATAAACTTTCCAAACTTCTCAGAATACTTTACGTTAAGATGTTGAGATCTATTAAAAACACAAACAACACTTACTTTTCTCAAAGCAGCGTTTGGTTTTTAACATGGGACCATTCTCGCGCCAGAGCTGGAACCCTTGAGTGTTGAGGTGCTGGTTCCCCCTGTAATACGCCGAAAAATTTGAGGCACAAAAAGCCTTTTGCATCAGCGTCCATGTAAAGAAGGTGTTGGAAACCAAAATTTAGTGTGCTTGAATAATTTACTGCTTTTCCAAGCAAAAAGGTAACCGAACTTAAAGTTACTCAAACGCTGTTGCCAAGCTCTAAAGCTCCCTTACCAAGTGATAGCCACTTCTATGCATTTCTTTAATGATGCACTTGTTTTTTTAAGGTGACAAAACATTGCCAAAATTTAAAAATGGAACCTGCATGTGCTTATTGCTTTACTATACTATACACTAAGTCGCCACTGCTTCCCTGCAGAGTTGATTTTAAACAAAAATTTGTTTTTCAAGACGGGTATGTTGGTCTCGCAAAAGTTGAGTACCCCCGCTGTTTCTTTTTTGAGCACAACTTGAGAAGGCGCCATCCTAACTACTCAGGTTTCGGACTGGTATCGCTTAAAGGGACACTGAAGTGAATTTGTCAAGCTCCCGTTTTTGCTTGCACTGTGTAGACTGGCTCAAATTAACACACTATTCATCGTTTATCCGGTTGACAAATCGGTAATTATTTTACAAAGCGCGAAAGAAGAAAAACTACCATGCGCGGTTTGCGGCGGCCGCACCAACTAAAGGCTGTGACGTCAGGAGGGGGGGCACCGTGATTGGATGATGCCCAAGGTTAGCAATCAAACAAGTTTCGGTTTCGGTTTCGGTTCTGTAAAACAACATGCTTGACATCCGATGGCGTTGTTGGATGGCCATTCTCGATATCTCAGTAATCGCCGTACCGCGCTTCTGCCATGTTGTCGGCTGTCAAATGTCTAAGATAAACCTCCCAGGGCGGCTTAGAATCGTAGAAATCACTAGACGAGGCCTACGCAGTGGATGAACGCCCTCCGCGTCACCGCAGACTCTCAAATGCCATGCGCTTTTCCCGCATATTCGGAGCTTGCCTCACTCATGTCTGTTCGTAAAAAGTCAGTTCGCACCAGGCCAAGGGTGTGCTGATTGAGGCCTGGGCCCACTGCCCGCAAGCAGTCGGTGCTTGTGGCAACAGCACGCCAACGAGAACTCGCTAGCGCGTCATTGCCAGTATGCGCGCGTTCTGCGATCTCGCTCGTGGAGCAGTGAACGTTACGGCCCAAAAAGGGTGAACTCAGTCCAGAAAACATCGGCCGCATACGAAAAAATCAACTTAAGAAAAAAACAAAAACACATGTACTCTCGGGGATTCGAACGTGCGACTTTCAAAACAACAATCCCAGCGCCTCAAACAACTAGGCCACGAGCCGGCACTGACCGAGCTTGAAATATAAGGTCTATAATGCATAATCAGTTTACACTTTTATTTATTTTAAGCATTTCAAGTACTTTATGTGACTATTTGTTGTATAGCGCTCCTGCAGTAAGCGTCCCCCAAACTTCCACAATATCTCACGTCTAGCAATTGCATTTCTTTGACGGAAAAGCGTTCGCAGATGTGCGGTCGTGCTGCTGACCGCTGTGCTTGTTTACCCAGCGCAAAAAATGCTTCCTGCTCCCTAGTTTTGCGCTGTACGGTAAAAGTTTCAGGTGATTTTATTTTCATAGTACCTATATTGACTTCGCTGACTCTTCTGCCGCCTTCAATTGGCCTTAGATTTTCCTACTAGCGTAAAGTCAGCGAACCGTCGCATGTGCACTTGTGCAGCGCTTGTGTGGAGCGACCCGGACACTGAGTTTGGCACAGTTTACAAACTAACAAAGTAAAGAAAGGCACATTCTTTCATTCACAAAGGTGTTGTGGCTTAGTTTAAATTGAGCGAGCGAATAGCGACGACCCGTCGGCGGCCGGCGGACGAAACGCTGGGCCGACTGACTCGATCGGTAGGTCGGCTGGTCGGCGAACCGTGCAGTAGCGCAGCCATTTTCCAGCTCATCTCCTGCTGACGTCACACGAAAACGCCACAGAAAATGGGCGAGCGTAAAGAGAGGAGGACAGCATTTTCGAATTGATTTTTCTACTAAATAAATTCGCGTAAACGAGGCCAGAGTGGTCGAAACAAGGCCTAAGGACTCCGAACTACAATTTGCGCTAGTAATCCCGCAATGTTTACAAATCACTTCAGTGTCCCTTTAAAGCTCAACAACCAAATGTTTCATCAAAACTGCAGCCCACAGGCAAGGCTTCCCAAAGTAGCGACAAAATATTGCACTGGCTTTCAACTGTCGCATTTCCCGACACACACCGAGACAGACACCTGGCAGCGATCATGTTCACCCTGTCATCTAAGCACTGCCTCCAGGTTTTCCGCGGTTTGTATGTACAAGATACAAACTTAGGCCTACCAAGAAAAAGTGTCCCCATGTAGCTGTAGAACCAGATTGTGGTGCTATCAGAACCAACTGCGCGGTTGCATGGGTGGTTGTGGTTGGCGGGAGAGGAAAAGGAAAGGAAATGCACTGGGGACATTTTGAGCTCGGCAGGGAGCTTACCCGCAAGGGATATCCTGTGGTACATGTATAGGCATCATGGCGGTGTCGGCAATACTGAGAGTTAAGCGGCTGCGTATGGGATGCATACACAATTAATTTGCAAAAAAAACACTACGTGTTTAGTATATAAGTGCAATTGTAAAGAAATGCAGGTGTTAAACTCACCGTAATTCTACGGCCGAAGGGAAAGATCAAAGCCGTATGCTGGACGTGCACACAAATGCATTTGAAGTGTATCTGTTTTTTATTCTATAAGGTGCATTTGACAGCACAAAAAATGAAAGGACGTCCACCAATGACACGACAAAGAAAATGATGGTGAATGGGAGAATATTCGCTAAACAGGGCCCACTGCTATGGTTTATGGAGCTGGCTAGTGCTGGACACAAACATGAACCAGTCACGGCGTAGCGCAGCTCATGTGTGTGGTGCAATCAGTCACACCATTCACCGCAGGTGAAGGTTCTCAGGCTTGGCAGCGTCTTGCATGGCAGGATCAGCCACTAGCTGACACGAGACACTCAGGAACACCTCGAGCGCCAGAAAGGACGAGCCAGAATGTCAAGGACAAGTGTTAGCAGCGAAGCAGTTTGAGCCTGAGCAAAAACAAGGAAGGCACCACGAACTCAGGTTCCACCGCAACAGGAAGCCAGAGTGGATTGAAACAGCAGGGCCCTGAAGTCCCTTGACCCATCTAGGAGGCCAGGCCCAGGCGTCCAACGGCAAGGGTCTCGGAATCCCGTGGCTCATCGATCAAACGTGCGGCACAGAGATCCGCCATTCCAACCATGCCCTGTCCTGGTTGTCCTTGTTCTTTCCAGGCTGCAAGATCTTTTGTGTAGAACCTGCTAGACATCCACTGATGAAAGTACCCGGAAAAATTCTGCATCACTAATATCCTGCTACACTGAGTATGCAACACTACTAGATTTCGACAGTTGCTTATGGCAGAGAACTCAGTCTTGAAATCTGTGTGTAACTTTTTGCATACCCCCTGTTAGCACTTATGAATGCTCATGTTGCGTGATTGCACTTTGCAAGTGGTAACATACTGTATTCATGACTGTGCCCTTTCAGTACTGTGAACGTGAACACACTGAAAGCAGCTCAAAGACGGAGTTGAACGAAAAGACAAACACGAGCACTGCCCGTCCCGCATTCGCACTGTTTTCGGGGTGTTCAGTTCATACTAACTAGCTCAACGTAGCACTCTAGTAAGAAGAATTGAACATGTTTGAATTTTGAGGTTGAGTTGTTCTGACCATTCAGGATTGAGAAAGTACTCACATGTATTTAACATGCAATTTTTCCAACTAGCGACATGTTCTTCAAAGTCTGCATCGCGCAAATAATAGCTTCTTTTCCAACAACTGGCCTGGTTTGTTCATGACAAACAAAATCGTTCCTTTTCCCAAAATCTATGTTTGGAGAAAAACATGGCAAGGGTGGCACATACATTGAAAGAAAAAGTGCAAAATACTGGTTTGACAAAGAAAAACAAAAGACAGAGAAGCTTGTTGTGGTAGAAAAACCGCTGAAATAGCAGGGACGAAGAAAAAAGCAGTCAACGCAGTCAACGCTCGAGCGCGTTCCCCACAAAGATGAATTCCAACGAGACCAACTTTCTGTGCTGCCGCAGAGAAGTTCAGGAACCACATGACACACTGCTACATCGCATCAGCCTGACAGGAAACTTCAAGGCGCTTTTCTGAATTGCGCCTGTGTACACATTACTAAAGCCTCACTTACATCGTTCGGTCACATCAATGTGACTTCTGACAGTGAAAAATTTGTTCGTACGTGCGTTTGTACGTCACCTAGTCCCTCTACTGCAATTTCATCCCGCTCAATATGCCTAACGCGCAGCAGCTAAGACCAAAAAGCACCAAACGTTATCGAGAAGTATAGTTTTCTGTTTCGCTCGCCCAATATAGCATATCGCATCCAAGTCTTTTGATACCAACCTGTTCGTATGTCTGGGGCGATGGTCTGGGCTTCGGCATTCGCGCAGATGAAGACGGCAGACTGCGCAGCGTATTGAGTGCGGTCTCGGCTGGCGTGCACACCTTGGAGCTGCAAAAACAGCTACTTGCGTAGCGTGGGTCTATAACACCAAAAACACGGCAAGGAAGACTTCGAAGCCTTTAGAGGGGGCTGGTGGACGCTTCGGTGTAGCGATTTGCGTGGAGTAGTTAGCACCAAAAACACAAAGTACCACCATAACAACACGATGAAGATGTAAGAACACTTGAGAGAGCAGTGGTGCGGCGCAAAGTGCTTCTTTTTCACGCTGTATTCTTCTACATCTAGCCGCGTAGCAACGAGCATGAGCACGCCGAGCCATGACGCCGAGCTAGTGGGCGCCGCCATTTGCATTAACCAAGGCTGACTGTAGCCATGACAACAAAAAAACAATCAAAAACTTCCCGGACGTGACGTTATAGGGTCACGTGGTGTGTGCTGGCTAGTATTAACTCTATGTCGGAAAGGTGCTCCTAAAGTTCGTCTGCTAGGAAACGCCCCTCGCGTGTTTTCGTGGTGCGCATATGCATTCGTTTTTCCTTGTTAATGTGGTGTGCACTTAATTTTTGCTGTTCGTGGAGTTGCGAGGTGCGTTGTATTGTCGCTGAACACGTTTAGTACCGTGCCCGGCGGGCACGGTGAACTACGGGACAATGCTGCCAACGGTTGGAGCGGAGCGGTTTCCTCGGTACCTACGGAAACGATGTGCTGTACAAGGTTTCAACAGCAACTCCCGTACGCCTGGCGTTTTACTGCACCATTTTCCTCTCATTTCCATAGGTAACGCGAAACTATAGTACTGTTATACGTGCACGGGGGTTGTGTAAGGGGACGTGGTGGTGCTACGAGAGAGAGAGAGAGAGAGAGAGAGAGAGAAGAGAGAGAGAGAGAGAAAATATTTTTATTTCTCCAGCAGAGGCTGATGTGTGGGCGTAGCCCCGTGGAAGGCGTCCCTAGTCCGGGATGCCTTGACTTCGGCTGGCCGTCCGTGCTCGGGTCACCAACTTAAGCTGGATATCCGGGTGCGGGCTGGCCAGGGAAGCCCTCCACTGCTCGAAGGTTGGGTTGGAAAGGGGGGTCAAGTCTGGAGTTCGTTGGCACTCCCACAGTATATGGTAGAGGGCGCCAGGCTGGGGACAGTGAGCACAGAGGGAAGAGTGTTGGGTGGGGAAGATGAGGTGGAGGCGGGTGGGATGGGGATAGGTATTCGTTTGGAGCCGCCGCCAAGCTGTAGCGTCCTCTCTGGAGAGGCGCCAGTGTGGTGGTGGGAGACGACGACGAGTTTGCCGGTAATGCGCGAGAATCTCCGTGTAGCCACTGAGTGGGTGGGGTTGATCGTGAGGGGGTAAACATTGGCCACCGTCGGCAATGGCTCGGTGTACCATATCGCGAGCCGCGGCGTGAGCCGCTTCATTGCCGGGGATGGCGGTGTGTCCAGGAGCCCAGACGATGCGGATGTCAGGGGTCGTTGAGCAGTTTTTGAGGATGTGAAGTGCTGATGAAGAAATTCGGCCAATTTGGTAATTTCGGCAGGCTGTCTGCGAATCGGTGAGGATGGTTACTTGGTCAGGGCGGCAAATGGCGGCCAGGGCAATGGCTATTTCTTCGGCGACATCGATTGAGCTTGTGATAGTAGTGGCGGCAGTGACGCATTGGTCAGCATGAGTAACCACGCAGGCTACGTGGCCGCAGCGCCCAGGGTAGGGGGTAGCATCTGCATATAGGGCGCTGGGGTCTTCGCCGTATCGCGCAGTCAGGGCACGAACACGGGCAGCCCGGCGGCCAAGGTGGTAGTTAGCGTGCATATTGCGAGGAATTGGGGCCACCCGGATGCCATCTCGCAGGGCTAGAGGAATGAGTTGTTTTTGTTCCCTCGGGGGTATCGGACGGAGTCCTAATGCTGTAAGGACCTGTCGACCAGTGAGAGTCAATTGCAGGCGCCGTAGTTGAGCTGAATGATGGGCTTCTTGCATCTCTTCCCATTTGTTGTGAACTCCCAAGGCGAGTAGTTTGTGGGTCGCAGTAGCAGTGGGTAGGCCAAGCGCAGTTTTGTACGCTTGGCGAAAAAATGGGTCTAAAGCTTTGTTATGTCACAGTTGTCTCGTGATTTCACCTCAGGCTGGCTCGGAGCAAGTGGTGTCAATTACTCTACGACTTCTCAGCGTAGTACGACACGAATTTAAACGAGTCGCTTTATTGTCTATGTCAGTGTCTTCTCTATTGCATTAGAACGCTTGTAGTGCTCGTTCCTTCCCGCACTTGTATGCGCAAGCATTATTTCAATCGCAGTACGGTGTTGTGCTGCGGGTAAAGTCAATTTTTCGGCGCGTAAGCAAAATCATAATGCGTGTAGTGCCCACGAACATTTTGTATTTATTGTATACGTGCTGATTTTGTCCAGTGTGGTAAAGTTGTTTTATGTTTATCCTGGAATAAAGTTCAAATGTCTTGATTATAGCATGACTATGCGTTATTTCTTCTCTGAGCAAGCATTATATAACCTTGATCTATACTTAAGGCACGCACGCAACCTGCATATGTGCGACGCAATTAAACCCAGCAGTGGCGTTGGTAGAAATTTGTATCGGGGTACAGTGGCGCACCCACGGGGGGGGGGGGGGGGTTGGGGGTTGTAACCCCCCCAGAGGTCCGTCGACCCAAACCCCCTCCGCACGCCTCTTCCGCCGAACCGAAACCGAAGTTCACCGAGCGAAGTGTGTAGTCTCAGAAGCTTTTATTATTGGACATCCGCAGTTAAATCTCGAAGAAGAATATTGTATGACCGGCATTAAAAATAAAAGAAAACTATACCAAGAGCTTTTAGGATTGTGCTTTTAATACTGTGCGGACCAACTTGCGTATATAACTTGAAGTAGTTAGAAAAAAAGAATGAGAAAAAAATTTAGTGACTCAAAAAGTGTCCGCTGGTCAGGAAATTTCTGAATTCTTAAGAATCCCTGGGGGTTTTAAATGATTCCGTTGCCCCCTTCTCCCCTATCATAGCCCACGCTAAACCACAAATAGTAGCACAGTTTTTGTAGGGCCAGATTATGCCACTTTCTGAACATCTGTGCGCAACTTCCATCACGAGATTTGAATCATTCGTCGTCTTCTAGAAAAAAAGGACGCAGAAATTTCCCATAGGTTGGTACTCAGTATTGTCGAGCTTGCCTTCTGGCCTCAAATCAAATCTAACAAGATCAGATCGAAGTTATTTTATTTCATTTTAAAGCCTAAACAACTGTTTTTCCTTCAATACTAAGCACTGTGCGAGCCCTCTCTCTCCCGTTGAATAAAAAAAGGTCCAGTTTTCATTTATATATATCGCCTGAGTTTGTAACATTATAGCGAGGAAGGCAGCAACGCTTCGTGCGCAGTTACGAAAATCACAGGTCACGGATAACAATGATGTTGTGTTGCATAGGCTTTCAGAAATATGTGTTAATGTGACTGTTCAGTGAAAATTGTGCCAACCTATACGAACAGATTTTGTTCACTTGCAGATAGATCGAATTTGAGTAAACTTTCACATTCAGACGTATTTTAAGTTTGGGCCCTGTCTTTGTTCCTCGAAACTGGCTTCGTGTAAACCGTGTTTTGCAGTTGGTAGCCAGGCGAACAGCCTTTTTTTAGTATCTGGTATAGCGGCGAATAGTTGTTGCGCAGCCCTCGTTGCGTTTGCTGTCTTTCCGTGTTGTTTAGAACTACTTCGGGCGTCAAGGCCCCCGTTTTACTAACAAACGCATGTGTTTGCGCGCCGACTGACCGGAGGACGCGGCTATTACGGGGTGAGGAGATCGTCCTGGCCTAGTGTCGCAGGGGATCGGGTATCCGCGTTGTAGAAGATTCCACACTCCCTGTGGTGTTCGCTCCGGGCTCCGAGCCCTCTCTCTACTTCCAAGCTAGAGCACTGCACGGGCCTGATTTTAAGGCCCGAGCCCGGCCCGAGCCCGCTTCGCGAAGCCCGAGCCCGACCCGGACCCGTAACACCTAGCCCGAGCCCGGTCCGGGCCCGGGCATTCATAAGTGAGCCTGGCCCGAGCCCGGTCCGGGCCCGCCATCTCAAGCCCGGGCCCGGCCCGGCCCGGTAATTTATTTTTTGGCCTAGGGAGGGCCCGCGCGTGTGTGACCAGGCCCGGTCTTTGACGCTAAAGAAAGTTTGTTTATTATATTCCGGGCGATCAGACAAAGCATCTAGTCTGTACAAGCACGTCATGAACTAAAACGCAAAAAATAAGGGTTTAAAAGTGCACATAGTTTAGCTTGCACCGTCTGCAGTTCACGCCACATCGGCGTAATAATAGCTCGTATTCTTACACGAGAGACATCATCACCTTTGATGACCAGACTCTTGGCAACTTCACGTGGTTGTCTCGGCCACAAGTTGGTATTGCTGACATTTTTCGATCCGCATTTGAACCAACGAGTATGTACGCGCGTTGAAGTACTTCACATGCAGTGGTCGTTAAGCGGTGGTGTTTCTCATGCATGCGTGTTTGATTCCCGGCCACGGCAGCCGCATTTTGATTGGTGCGACATCTAAAACACACGTGTACATACATAGACATAGGTGCACAGCTCCAGAATGTCTGAATTAGTCCTTCCCCTCTTGGGCATTCCTTGTAATCGTATCTTTGGTATGATCTTGATGCTGTACAAGAAATGTCATTAAAATTGCAGTATAGTGGCCATTAGACCTATCAAAACACATCTGTAAAATAAAGCGTACAACTAACAGCAAGAAGCGCGCAAAAATAAACTAAAAATATTCATTTTGATGCTCTTTTCTACATTTCACGTCGGACCTATTAACGGCCGTGCCTATGAATTCAAGCCCGAGCCCGGCCCGGGCCCACGGCGTCGAACCCGAGCCCAGCTCGGGCCCGCGGCAATTAGCCCGGGCCCGGCCCGGGCCCGCCAATAATCGACTTCGGGCGGCCCGGCCAGGCCCGCGGGCCGGGTCGGGCCCGGGCTTTCGGGCCGGCCCGGGCCCGTGCAGTGCTCTACTTCCAACGGCCGTTCCTGTTCTTCCCACTCTTTGCTTCCCAGTTTTGTCTGAACTATTTCGTCTACGTCAATAATTCTTTTGTCGGAGCGCGCGTTTTCGGGTTCAAACTTTGTGTCTGTCAGTGTTGGGTTCCTTTGTTGTTGGCGGGATCATGGTTGATTGACTGCGGAAAATGTGCCCAGAATGCGCTTTTCTTTTCAATCACCCGGTCGAAACAAATGAAAGCCCTGTCCGCCGGGTCCACGTGGAGCAGCTGCCTGCGCTGGGGTCTCACTTACGAAATGCTGCCGCCCGTCGTTGGTCCACACCCTCACCGTCAACTATGTTCCGTTTAGTACTCTGGCTCTTGTCGCGAAGCCCCCCCCCCCCCTACCCCCCCCCCCCCCCCCCCCCCTCCGTTCAATTGACTTTTTTCTTCTTTCAACTACTTCTTCGGCCACCAAGGCCCAGGTTTTCTAAGAAATGCATGCGGAGTGTGTCTTTGCGCGCCGACCGACCGGAAGAAGCGGCTGTTACGGGGAGCCATCGGCCCAGCTTCGGTTACAGCGCGGCAGCGGCGTTCCACACCCCCCGTGGCGTCGGCACTGGCCGGTTTCGGGCTCCGGGCACTGGGTGTAGTTCAAACAACCTTGCAGTCTTTTCCACTGTTTACTTTGGTGTGTTTTGTCTGAACTACATTCTTTGAGTCAATACTTCTGCAAGTGCGCGTTTTCCAGTACAAACTTCGTGTTCGCGTGTCATTGGTCCTTTTCTCTTTGGCGGGAACATGGTTTATTGGTGTTCATAAGCGCCTCCCGGATTGGATGCAGAAAGTGGGGCCAGAATTTTCTTTTCTTCCACGGGTCCACTTGAAGTAACTATAAACCCGCTCCGCCGGCTGCAAGGGGGCCCTGCACCAGGAAATCATTCGAGAAACGCTGCCGCCCGCCGTCCGGCCCTTTCGCCAGGAGACCGCGATCGAGTCAGCCATGCCCCGTTAAGTACTCTTTCTCTCTTTACTGGTTTTCTCATTTAATGTAATAATTGTATTGTTTCAAATTTGTATGTGTTCAAGATCAGACAAGGTCATCAGTAAATTAGATCAGTAAATTAACGTCTCGACTGCTTCACCGCTCGACCAACATGCTGCCGTAGCGGCAGTTATTGGCCAATTTTGTTGCTACGTACACTCTCTTGACTATTTTCCGGTTTCATGTAATCAGTGTATTTTTTGTTTGAAATTTGTATGTGTTAATGACCGGCCAATGTTTTTAGTATATTGAACCAGATAACTTAAAAATACTGAAACTTCTGGACTGCTTCCCTGCCGATCCCCATGCTACGGTAGCGGCAGAGAAGGGACAATATTTGTCGTTACATAATAGTCAACTGTACTGCGAAGTTTTTTAGATGCAGAGCATCTGATTCACTCGCCTTGTCCCTCCGGCGTCGTCGTCGTCGTCGTCGTCGGCGGCGGCGGCGGCGGCGTTGTCCACCCCTCCCCCATTCTCTTCGCCGCGCCAGC
This sequence comes from Haemaphysalis longicornis, assembly GCA_013339765.2. Classification (NCBI taxonomy): domain Eukaryota; kingdom Metazoa; phylum Arthropoda; class Arachnida; order Ixodida; family Ixodidae; genus Haemaphysalis; species Haemaphysalis longicornis. The sequence continues at coordinate 133,545,534 of CM023453.1, read as the reverse complement.
TGTACTCTCCGCCGCTCACCCCCTCTCCTCTCCGATAGCGAACACTCTCTCGCGAGGGGCATTGGATTGGATTGGATTGGATTGGCTTGGATTGGATTGGATTAAAGTGGATTGTGTTGGATTGTGTTGCGTCATAGCCGCGGCACGTTGCGTCATAGCCGCGGCAGACGCGCTGGGGCCGGCGCATGTGCAGTACTCTCTCTTCCGCGGTTTCCTCTCCTTCGGGCGCGCTGCGCATATAACCGGTGTGCCGTTCTCCGGCGAAGCAACATCCACGCTTGGCTCAAACACCTAGAGTCCACGCCGCTTTACAAGTACGCCAACGTCGTCATCGACTGGGACCGGCTTACGCAGTCCCCTCAACGTTATGCGCGCTATAAAACGCGGTCCCTTCGCCGCTCCGCACATGCGTCGCATCTACATAGGAGTTCCCGCGAGGGGAGGTGGGCGTTTTCTCTCTGCATTTTTGTCCCTTCCTTCCAATTCTACTTCCAAACCTTGGTCCGGGGCTTCGGGGAATGGCAAAAGGCTTCGCGTATCTTCTTTTTTTATGTGAAGGTGCACCCATTATTATATTCCTCCTGCAGGCGAATTGTATACGTTATGGCGGCTGATTTAATGCTTAATTTTTTCGCGTAAAAATAAGAAAAACTCGCCTACTCATTATAGTTTTATATATTTTCTGCTTTGTGGTTATTTATTTTTATTTATTTGTATTACATTTGTCTTGATATTTGTTCTTTTATATTTTTACATTTATATATTTTTATATTTTTTTGTTGTCAAAATTTCAACCCCCCTCCCCCCCAGAGAAAAATCCCGGGTGCGCTAATGTCGGGGTAAGGAGTGGGCAAGTTTTTTTTTATGAAAGGGGGCCGGGGACAGTGGTCAAGTGTCATTTTATGCTCTGTATCCCAGGGCAGCAAAAAAATTCCGGTCGAGGGGGGGGGGGGGTACGTGCCCGGTTCGTGGTTTGGCAGCCACTGCAATCAAAATAAACAACTGATTGCTTTTATACAGCAGTGGAAGGCATGAATACAGAATATAGGTTCAGAGAAAATGCAAGATGTTTTTTTATAAACACCGAGGCGAATCATACGACAGTATGCTAAAGTACGTTTCTCTAGTCACGAGTCTGTACTAGTTCAGCTGGAGTTGACTTGAAGCACACACGCCAAGGGCTCGCCAACTTGCATCAGATGGCAATGATATGAGCCCTCAGCGATCAGAGGCCTGCCCAGGCTATTTTCAAGACAAATTTTTCCCGCTAATGCCACCAAAATGACGTCACTTTCTGACCGGATCTTGCGTCACATCATGTTTATTTTTTGTTCCGCCGGAAGTGTTCCCTCCTCACACCGCTGGCGCTAAGCCCCATGAGCAGCTTAAGAGCCGCCATTTGCTGAACGTATGGGCTTTTATGGAAGCTTCCCTACCAGTTACATTTACCTTGGTATGGCTGCCGCGATACCTGCAGTGGGCCGATTTCTCAAACTAGGCGCACTTTGCTTCAGCGCAGGCACTTTGCGCAGCACTTTTCGCGCCGGACACAATACAAAAGTAAGAGCAAAAATTTCCCTTGCTCTCTTTAGCCGCGCAACCAACCCACGGCCGCAAGCGCAGCGCCCCTGCTCGGCAGCGCACCCCCTCCGGCCATGGTCGCCGTGGCCCACAAAATTTTGACAAAGACTGTACATAGTTTTTGCAGCGTTGCAAAGGCCGAAATGCATGCGCACGTACTAAAAAGTCCGAACGGCGTGATGATTGCCGTCTTCGGAATATCTGCCGGCTCCACAGGAATCTGATGGTAGGCCTTAACAAGCTGGATCTTAGAGAAAATTGTCGCCCCATGCAGTGGTGATGAGAAGTCTGCAATGTGCGGAAGGGGGTAACGATCAGGAACAGTGGCGTTGTTGAGCAACCGGTAGTCTCCGCAGGGACGCCAGTCTCCAGGTGACGGCTTTGGAACCATGTGCAGCGGGGATGCGTAAGGGCTCGACGACGGTCGAACTATTCCGAGCTCAAGCATGTGTTCGAACTCGTCACGTGCGATCTTGTAGCGATCAGGCGGTAAGCCTCGAGCTCGAGCGTGAATGGGTGGGCCCGTAGTGACAATGTGATGAGTGACGTCATGTCGGACGGGGAGGAGGAAGTTGGTAGGTCGCAGAAGGGACGGGAATTCTGAAAGAAGCTTGTCATAGACCGACTTCGACGAGGTGCTTGCGACCGCCAAGAGCGGTTCCTTCGATGCCATACCAAGCACAGAGAGGTGCGTTGTAGCATCAATGAGGCGCTTGCGGTGCATGTCAACTAACAAGCTGTAGTGACGCAAGAAGTCTGCGCCAAGAATGGGTAGGCCACATCAGCAATAAGAAAAATCCATCGAAATGTTCTCCGGAGGCCAATGTTGAGTGACAGCGATTGTTCTCCGTAGGTTGCAATGGGAGTCTTGTTGGCGGCTTGTAAGCTGCTTGTGGCTTGCCTGCGCTTGCGAAACAGGGCTGAGGACGGTATTACGCTGACCTCAGCGCCTGTGTCGACAAGGAAACCCAGTTCGGTGGTTTTGTCCGTCACAAAAAACAAGCGGATTACTTTGCAACCGACACCACTCACCGCCTCTAGTGGTGCGCCGGGGAGTTTCCCTGAAAAGTGCAGGGGGTTGTGCACTTCCGCGCTGCTTTTCCAATGTTGCGATGATACCAGCATACGCCTTGCCTTGAAGGCGACGGCGAACGGCGGCCCGAGAAGGAGCGGCCGCGCGAAGGAAAGTGTTGGCGCTGAGCTGAGAGAGCGGCGATCTGATCTGATAGCTTGGTGATCTCCCCACGGAATTCCTCACGCAGGCTCTGCAGCGCAGGTGGAGACGTCGTTGTGGCTGCTGCTTTAGTGGAGCCCGGAACGTTCTGGGATTGATAAGTTGAACACGGGACGTTCGACAAAAGTGGAAACGTCCATGACGAAGTCGGCAAGTTGGGCCAGCTGAGAAATGGATAAACCTCTCGCGGTGGCCAGCACCATGCGGACGGAGGTGGGCAGGCGTTGAAGAAAAAGCTCTGGAAGCAAAGCTTGATCGAACGTGGCTTCCTTTTCTCCAAGGAGCTGTTGAAGGCGACGCAGTAGCTGTGAGGGTTTGCGATCACCGAGTTCTTCAGATTGTAGAAGCTGCAACCGTCGCTGTTCCGACGTTGCCCTCGGCTGGATTACTTCACTCGTCAGGGTGTCAAACGGGGAGGTCACCGGCGGTGAAACAATCAGGTCGCGAAGCTCGGTTGCGATCTCAGGAGGCAGCGCAGACACGAGGTGATTGAATTTCTGGCTCTGCGACGTGATGCGAGCAACGGCGAACCGGCTGTTTACCTGGGCGAGCCAGAGCTGTGGGTCCTCAGGCCAGTACTGGGGAAGCTTCAGCGAAAGGGCAGCCACGTCCCCCTGAGCGGCGGAGGATGTTCGATGGCTGTCATCTGCAGCAGTGGCTCCGAGCTGGGCATCCAAAGCGGTATAATTGTCGGCTGCCATGTCCGATGTCCGTGGTCACCAATTCTGTGGCAGCACGAGGAAATAAAAACGGCGAGCCACAAAACACACATATTAGGAACATGTCACCAGCTGACGGGCCAGCGGCAGCTATGCCTGGCCGAACGCTCAGAGGTCCCGGGAGCACTGACTGCTCGCGCCACGAGGCTCGCGCAGTGAGCCCCAGAGTGGTGCGTCGTCATCTTCTCTGCGTTGATGCTGCTACAAACTCAAGAACAAGCTTATGGGATCGTGGTTCCTTTCTGCTGTGAGCGAAGTGTTTAGTCAGCAAGCTTGCACCGTGTCACTGGATGGTCTCATGCATCGAGTGCACGAAAAAGTGATGCAATGTTGTGCACATGATGGAAGCAACCAGACACCTAGTGTTCACAAAACAGGATGGAGAAAGGAACTTTATTTTAACCCTGGCCATCAATTTTTAGACACGATTTTCCGTTATAACGCGGTTTTCTGCTGTACGAAAACGCTTTTTCCGAGTGTCTATGTGACGGTGACACATGGAATAGGTTGCAAAGACTTCTGATGTCCGACTTGTGGCTTTAATTTCAAAACAGTACTCTTATTGCTTGGCAGTATTTCGCTTTGTTTTAGTTCTGTTTCAGGCACTGCGCCATGAGCCATGTACTCGCAACCTGTTCGGTACGTATTCGGAATACCAAATGTGCACTGTGTGCTCTTTAAGAGAATCAAACCATTCAATTCGCGACTATGGTACGCTGCACGATTCCTTGAACCGCCACTGTTTCTTTACATGCATGTCTGCAGAGAGACTCCAATTTTCTACGTACACTAATAACAAAATAATACTGCATGTAACCATAGCTGATTCCTCTTTGTGCACCGGTTCAGCTCCTTAAAGGAGCCATGAAGAGAAAATACAACTTCGTTTAATTTGAAAGAAGTTGGATTCAGTATCTCACTCAGCTACATTATAGCCACAAAAGAGGTTTTTTAACGCAAAAAGCGAGAAGTATTAAAAACTTTCAAATTTAGCGCCAGGATGACGTTTTCTGAGCAAGAATGACGTCATACAGACCAACAATAAAAAATAATTTTCAGTGCGTTAACTGCACGTTAGCATTCAAGTGATGCGGTCAAATGGAACTAGAGGCCCCATTACAGACGTCCAGTCATGTATCGTCACGGCAGGTCAGTTAGGCGGCCGCCAATCGCACAAACAAGGTTCCGTGACGTCATAGAAAAGTTCCGGGAAATTGGCTAGGGGGTCGCGACTGCTTCACACGTTTTCTTTAATATCACCGTTATTTGAGCGAAGATTGCGATGATATTGGCATCATTGTTATCAGGACTAAGCAGTCTTTCTACTAAACCTAACTTGTATTTTGTCTTCATGGCTCCTTTAAGTATCAAAGAACGCTTATTTAGGAGGCTTGTGGCTCATGCGTCATCATGTAGCCTATAAAATGGTCTGTACGGTAGTATGTACGGTGGCAAAGGCACATCAATTTGGTCTAATTTGCATTTCTTCATTAAAAATTCTCTCCCTTGACTAACATATTATTTTCGCTCCGTAATCCCTCATCTGAACATCGGGGAAATTCATTACTACCTAATAGTACTGACTCCAGGACCAATTCAATTCTGTCCTAAAAAGAAAAAAAAATCTAACCACTAATAAATACTAACAGCGCCTTACCTGTTACAACGAGAAATTACTTTTTTTATCGATAGTGAAACGAAGAAGCGCCCTTCTTTCAGAAATATCGGAACTCTGCATTGATGCCAACAGTAATTTTGACGAAGAATATTGCAACATTCAGAAAACAGTGTTACCCGGATTCGTGCTACGTATACTAAGCTATGCGAAAAGCATGCGTTAGCTGCACATAAATTGTTCCACAGGACACCAAGTTTAGTTAGCGCCGGGGAATCTCTTTTATAATTCCACAAAGCATTTTTTATGGTGGCATGAATAGAAATTACTGTACAAACCACAACGATACATGATCTTTAACTGGTCGCATTTCGTACAGCGACCGTTCCGCAGCACATAAAACAATTCACTACGGACGTTGCCGCTGCTAACGGCATAGTCAGTGGCACCGCTAGAGGATGCAAAGGGTGCGGTTCACACCTGGAGAGGTTATTGCAGGAGGCCATGCACCGACGAATGGTTGGCGCTCACGTGCCTTGCATGGTAGTCGCGTACGGTTCGGCACTACGCTGCAGTCATAACGCCGCGATGTGTGCGACATCAAGGCTCTCTATATAGACGCCCGCCATGACAGAAAACATGCACTTAGTTAAATTCTGCATAAGTGCATATGTTGTTACCTTTACTGTTACTCGTTGTACTCGTCAGCGTTACCACAGGAGTTCCTCACGGATCCATCCTGTTGCCGCTGGTGTTCTCTTTGATATATATAACGGCATTGGTCTAAGCAACATCAGCGGCTAAGCGCTGATAACTGCGTAAAAGAGCAAGGGGTCCGGCTACTTAGCAATCCATACGTTTACACAGCGCACAAACCGAAAACAGGTCAAGGAGAGGTCGTGTGTGTCTCTTTTCTTCGCCTGTTGTCAGTTTGTGCGCTGAGTAGCGGTATGAATAACTGCGAGTTGTATTAGGACTTTTTCAATTTAAATGACGCTGCGGAAATACCATTCGACCCGAACCATATAGTAACAACTGCGATAAAGTTAATACGAAAAAAAATTGCACCATCTCCCCGAAGGGAACTATGTGGTGATGCAAAGCAGAATTGTTGGCGTGTCTCAACCGAAGCAGCAACTGAGGAAGCGGCGCGCGGACCGGGTTTATTATATAGAGCAGATGGAGTGGAGAGGAAGAGATGAGAGAGGAGACGCGCATGCGCGCTTATCGCGCAGCTGGCGTGTTGCCATTATGATGAGTGATCTGGTGTTTAGTAGCGCCAGAGGGAATTCCACGTCCGGGTCCACACCGCTGGCAAAGGTACGCAAGTACTGTTGTGTTACGGTGAGTAGGCGGTGGTGCTCGAGGCGCCAAACTCGTCCATCATGTTCTTGTCGATGTTGTCGTCTCTGTGGCAGAATCGGTAGTCTCCGTCAGCGTTGGTGAGGTAAAGGTTGTTGACGTTGGTGCACCGGCTGAGAGCAACGTACACGCCCTCATCTTCGCAGCTTTGTCTTCTTCTCCTTCTTCTTCAGCGGTTCCCCTACGGGAAGGTGACGGCGGTGGTTGAACGCGAAGCTATCTCGTGATGGATTTTTTGGTTGCCCAGGCCCTAGGGGCATCCTGCCACAATCACCATCAGAGGCGCTGCGGACGGGGCACGGACGCGGGACATCCCCCCGAGCAAGAAACGCTAACATCCTCCTCTAAAGTTTTCAGTTCGTCGTTCCTATTGACGTTCAGCTTCGCGTGCCTTCGTTGTATCAGTAGCTTCTTAACGTAGTTTGAATGAGGGAAGGACATAAGGCGCGTTCGTAGCACTTGCTCCTCTCTCTGTTTTGTAGCGCAGTAGGAAGAGCGCCGTGTACGTCCCGTTGCGGCCAGAAAGTCGTGGGATCGAAACCGGGCACCGCTAACTCTTTCTTTTTTTATAGTGTAGGGTGAGAGGTGCGGACAACGGAAGGACGCACGCCGGACATAGCCCCGAGCAAGAGATGCTTTGCATCTCAAAACGTCTCAACATGTAACTGCATTTGCTGCAACAGGAAACGGTCAAACATCGAGACCAAAGAACATTTAAATTGTTAAAGCATTGTATTTTCACTGGATGTTCAGTATCTGTGCCCTACGCTCTCATCTAACGTTACCTGCACCAAACACACTAAAAACCTACCAATGAAGGCTGGTCGCGTATGTAATTTGATCACAAGAAATTTAAGCAAAAAAAACTACCACAGGATGCTAAGGATACTCTGGGCAACGCGAACGTGCCCGCTATACTGGAATACGCCACTTGTCCGTGGCAACCTGGCACAATGGTGCCCGTTAACAAACCAGTGTCAATTCAAAACCGTGCTGCCCGCCTTTACAATGATTCGTTAGGCGAGAATACCCGTAATTTTGCTATGAAAAAGGCACGCTCATAAACTGCACACAAACCCACCACCTATCATTCCTAGATTAAATAGCCAATAAAAGACCGGTATTAACCACCACTTTAATCTAAAACCATATGCATATCTACCAAAAGCGAGAAGCAGTAGCAAAAATATCCGGCCACCTTCGCAATTCCGATGCAAACACTGAAGAAACAGCAGAGCTGCTGGTCTTCACTAGCGTTAACTTAGCTTTGCTTAGGCCTGCCCCTTTCTTAAGAGAAACATGGTTAAAAAGGAAGCTTTAGCTATGAATAGAGACGTAAATCAAAGTGCAGAGTCAACCCATCCTAAAGTCCAAAATCCAGACTGCCAAAGTCTCAAGCCAAGGTCCACTTCAACACAGCCAACGCCTGCGATACGAACCCAAAGGAAACGCTGCTCACCCTGAATGCGATGATAGCGCGATCGGATAGACTCCGGTTTCGCAACTCTAGGAATGTATATTCAATTTTGACTACGGGAAGCGTTTTACAGCGGCGCTGTTAGCCTCTCGTTGGTTGGAAAATTTTGTGTCGTGAACAAAAAACCCAGGCAGGACGAAGCAGTTCTCACCCAAGGCGCCGAGCGCATGCGTCCGGCTATATAATCAAGCGTGCAGCATAGAGCTCAGTATTCGTGTAAATAAAAACCAGAAAATAAGCATCTAAACCGCATGATGGATGATAAGGCGCCGGTGAACATTCGAACCCCCCATGTGTTCTGGTAACTATTAGGTTTGCAGCTGCTCTTGAAAGGGGAGGGAGGTTGACGTCGTTCGAAGGCTAGCGCATGCGTCAAGCTAGGCAGGACCCAGCAGTTCTCGCCCAAGACGCCGAGCACGTGCGTCAGAGCCCAGAATTTTCCGCCAGAGGAGCTGCTGAGACAACGAGAAACATGCCATACCCTTCACCATCAGCATGTGTTGTGGTTTACAACAGGTTCGCTGGACATCCACTTTCACAGGGCGGGATGGCGTCCATTTTTTCTTGAGGCGCAGTCACCCGTTTCCTTAAATTAGGGTGCACTGTCAGAAGATATGGGGAGTCGCCTCAAGAGAGCCAACAAACCCCACCGAATCCACAGGGCACAGGTGATAAAGGGGGTGGCCGTCTGATGTGCGGCTTTCGCCGACCAGAGCGGCAAGAATGAGCAAGAGCCCTGAACGAAAAACAGCACAAAGACTTATATTTAGACAGGCAAGTTACAAACACAAGCACGAGGTAACGGATCGATAATGACAGCCAACTTAGATGGAATTCAAATACAAGAAACAGTCCAATTAGACAAAATGATACAAACAGCAGCGTTAACAAATTAATATTACGAATCGGAGCAGTTAACTAAAAAGAAAACGAACAGTTCGATGCTTATGAGAGACAGAGTCCCAGCAAATTCACCGACCGGGCCGGACGATGCACCGCTGTCGGAGGCGATTCGGCTACCTGGGAAGCGTGGCTTCGTTGTAGGCCAGGCCGTCCGAGACGATCACGGTGATCCCTGGCCCGGGAGTACGTTGGAGTCCTCCAGGGCGCGGGTCGCCGATGGTGTGATGCACAAACTGACAGGTGCCATTGTCACGTCACGACTGCCAAACGTAGCTGGTTTGCTTAGACGCGGCTTCCCTTTTTATAACCGTGCCGGCGCGGAGAGGGAGAGCACAACACACAACGCGCCCGCCGCCGTCAGAGAATAACTTCACTCTTCTCCCTTCTAGAATCATCGACGCTCTTTAGCACTGGCGAGCCCAGGCGCACCTCCTCGAAAGTACTGGAAGCTTCGACGAAACCGGAGCGGCGGAGGTTTTATTTTTGTTGTTTTCTTGCCGGCGAGCCGGCGAGTGATCGTGTTACCGCCACTTCGTTCGAGAAAGCTCCACATTGTCTCGGGGCGAATGGAACCGAACTGAATGAATCGAACGACTGCAAGAAGAATTAGGCGCTGCACAATAAAATGAAAAATTTATACGATACTTTTAGACGTCGTACGCTCGAGTTTGTGACACAGCCCCCCAGTTTCAGAATATTATGCAATAATATTCTCAAAACTCACAAAGTCGTGCGTTCGCATCGTTCACACTTAGTGAACAAAAGAGGCTTTGCCTACTAACACAAAATCGAGTACAGCCCAATGTTCTTTATAATAATAATGACAGGTACAGAATTCGCGGACAGAACAGCGGTTTGGCGCAGATTTCCCAACAAATACACATCCTAGGGAGAACTCATAAGTTTAAGAACAATAAAGTTCTAGCATTCGAATTAAGCCAGTGCCCATAATAAATGTCTGGCCCGTAGTCGTTACAAGTGCGAAACTCGTGAAAATACATCGGGCGCTCCAGTGCGAAGGTCTCATAGGCTGAAATAAAATGAGTGTACGTCAGTACTCAGAAGTACATACAATGCACTGGTACAATGAAACTCATAAGAACCATAACTAACATGCTGTTCACAAACAATAACATGCAACCGCAACGTTCACGAATGCCGCAACTAGTAATGTCAATAATACACAACAAAAGAAAATGTACTGTACAATAGGTAATACGAAAGTTCACGCAAGAAGGAACTAGTACGTGAATATACACTGTACAGCCAGAGTGACAAAATAAGTACAACCTTCGCATACAGTACGACAGAGAAACGATGAATACAACGTTCAAGTATACAGTACTCGACGTGAAAATACAACTCTGTCTTACACAATTCCACTCATATCCCACGTGCATACCTAAATTTCAATTCTTCATGCTTAGCCCGTGTCTATTGGGCGCTTGCGTAACCGCACCTGCGGAATTCTTTTCTTCGGGGAAGTTCCTTTCCAAATGTCGCGCGAAGCGACACACTCTTTCGTGTCCGCCGGGATACCGGGCCCACGAAAAAGCTTTGGTGTCTGGGCCTTCGTCTGGTGAACATCGGAGCGCCCAGTGACTGGGCCTTCCCTCGCCTTTCCTCGTGTAGTAACTGACCGGTGCTTCTTTACACCTGTCCGATGTCTGCAATGCCGGCGCACATGTTTGCTCCTAAGCTTGCGCCCAAACCTGCACTCTTTGTTTCGGCAGCTCAGCTGCTTGCCGAGTTTCGGGAGACCGGTTTTCATTGACTTGCTTTTTACAGGCCCTTCGGCACTTCTTTCTCTTCTAAGCGGCACCGTCACAGGGGCCGCAGATTTTGAGAGCCGGAACCGTGCTGGCTTCACTTTTACCGGTGCTCGAGTTGCGACGGGCACGGCTTCGCCTCGATCCGAGGCATCGAATCGGGGTTCTTCTTTCGAAACAGCGGGTGGTTTCTCTCCCACCGCTGAAGTCACAGGATCGTCGCCGACGCTTATGTACGGCGCGTTCCCTCCGCGGAGTGCGGCTCCGCTTCGCACGGGGGTTTCTAACTTGACCTTAGAGTCAGTCTCTTTGCTCCTCGAGCTGTCAGTTTCGAAAGCGACGCTAGTCTGCCCAGCGAATTCGCAGTCTCGAGCTGGGTCTTCCTGCACAACGAACGTGCAACTACCCGTGTCTTTCGGAAAGACAACGGTTTCCTCGGGCACTCTCCCCGCAATATCGGGTACCCCTTCGTCTAGAGGGTTCGGCCCCGACGTCGTGATGGCATCCACAACCGGGATGTTATCTCCATCCTCAAGCTCCGCATCACCTGTAGGATCATCGTCCTTCCAGGTCTGAAGTGGTGCGCTTTCGCACAATTCTGGAGGTGTTTCCTCCTTGCTGATTGCGGATACTTCCGCCTCTTCACCTCCGGAGCTATCCTGGCATTCTTTAGCCTTCTCACGGTTAGTACTTTGGCCACTATTCTCATCTCTCGCATTTTCCTCATCTGATGAGGATTCCGCCTTCAACCGTTGTATCTCGAGTCGCCTTTTTCAGAATCTCGAATTCAGCTTTGCGGGCTTTCTCTTCGCGCTCCGCTTTCGCTCGCTCCAACTGAAGTTGTCTCTGAAATTCTTCCTCCATTTCTCTTTCAGCCGTCTCAGCTTCTTCTCGTGCTGCCTGTCTTGCTTTCTCAGCCTCTTCTCGTGCTTTTTCTGCCTCTTCTCGCCCTGCCCGCCTTGCTCTCTCAGCCTCTTCTCGTGCTACCTGTCTTGCTCTCTCACTTTCTCTTTTTCTTCTTTTTCTTTCTGCGCAACGCACTTTCGTAGATCGGCCCCTGACAGGCCCAGTTGGCAGCCCAACGCTACAATTTTCTCTAAATCCATGATTGCAAATGTATCGCAATCGAGTTACGATACCCTAGCCCCTAGCTAGGAATATCTACACAGAGAAAGTTAGCAGGAGCACCAACTTATAAAGGCAGTAGCAACATATGCCAAAGAAAGTTTTAGGCTCTTTCCCCTCCCTACCGCTCACATCAGACGTCCTGTCGCGGACGCCAGAAATTGGCACCCGTTTCCTTAAATTAGGGTGCACTGTCAAAAGATATGGGGAGTCGACTCAGAGAGCCAACAAACCCCACCGAATCCACAGGGCACAGGTGATAAAGGGGGTGGCCGTCTGATGTGCGGCTTTCGCCGACCAGAGCGGCAAGAATGAGCAAGATCCCTGAACGAAAAACAGCACAAAGACTTATATTTAGACAGGCAAGTTACAAACACAAGCACGAGGTAACGGGTCGATAATGACAGACAACTTAGATGGAATTCAAATACAAGAAACAGTCCAATTAGACGAAATGATAGAAACAAGAGCGTTAACAAATGAATATTACGAATCGGAGCAGTTAACTAAAAAGAAAACGAACAATTCGATGCTTATGAGAGACAGAGTCCCGGCATATTCACCGACCCGGCCGGACGATGCACCGCTGTCGGAGGCGATTCGGCTACCTGGGAAGCGTGGCTTCGATGTAGGCCAGGCCGTCCGAGACGATCACGGTGATCCGAGGCCCGGGAGTACGTTGGAGTCCTTCAGGGCGCGGGTCGCCGATGGTGTGATGCACAAACTGACAGGTGCCGTTGTCACATCACGACTGCCAAACGTAGCTGGTTTGCTTAGGCGCGGCTTCTCTTTTTATAACCGTGCCGGTGCGGAGAGGGAGAGCACAACACACAACGCGCCCGCCCCCGCCGTCAGCGAATAACTTCACTCTTCTCCCTTCTAGAATCATCGACGCTCTTTAGCACTGGCAAGGCCACGCGCACCTCCTCGAAAGTACTGGAAGCTTCGACGAAACCGGAGCGGCGAAGGTTTTATTTTTGTTGTTTTCTTGCCGGCGAGCCGGCGAGTGATCGTGTTACCGCCACTTCGTTCGAGAAAGCTCCACATTGTCTCGGGGCGAATGGAACCGAACTGAATGAATCGAACGACTGCAAGAAGAATTAGGCGCTGTACAATAAAATGAAAAATTTATACGATACTTTTAGACGTCGTACGCTCGAGTTTGTGACACGCGCGCACTCCCAGCACCTGTTCGTGGGCTTCTTGCCTCCTCGCCACTTTCTCTCACACTTCTTAGCCTAGCATTTTCGCCCTCTCCTATAGGCTGAGGGGAATGTTTTAAAGACGATGGTCTTTCTTGGGCTTCTTAAACCCAGAAATTTTGGTCTGTCTGCATGTCTTTCTGTATGTCTGTCTGTCTGTCCGTCTGTCTGTCTGTGACTCGATTCAGCCACCCGGCCAGAGTAAAACAATGCCAGCACAATAGTCTTATATAGTCATAACTGAATGTGCCCGTCTAAGTCCAGTGTAATGTTCATAGTGGTCAATATTGTTGAAGAACAACAAGACATTATGCATATATAAGAAAACAAGTTAATACAGAAGTGATATTTGCAGCGCTCTTTTCTATCGTGCGGCACACGATCGAAAGCCTTCTCCAAGTCAATCTGGAGCATTGCAACCCCAGATTGTGTGGCATCACAACACTCCAGAATACAACGAGCCTTATGTACATTCGTGAATATAGTCCGCCCTTTGATCCCACAAGTCCGGTGTGCACCTACAATATCTTGCATTACTGCTTGGAGCCTACTAGCTAATACTTTCATTAAAATTTTATAGTCTACATTTGTTGAGCATATAGGCCGGTAAGATTTCACATCTCTGAGTTTGACGGCATCGTCCGTTTTGGGTATCAGTACAGTGTGTGACGTAGAGAAGGATGGGGGTAGTACGTCGAGATCGTATGCCTCATTAAAAACCATATGCAGCACCGGCGCAATTTCATTTTTAAATTTCTTATAAAAAGCAGCCGTTAAATCATCCGGTCCAGGGGATTTTCCAGGATTTAGATTCTCTATAGCTTTCATGACTTCATCTGCCGCGCGAAGATATGAAGATCATCGTGCGCCCGCGCGGAGGCCTCCGCGTCAGCGGCGTTACCCGAGTGGCGCTCAGCCGAGCTCTAACGGCGGCGGCCCAGATCCCCGCAATCGAATCGAGAAAAGACGTCCTTTGTCTGAACGCGCAGCAGAACATCGTGGTGGTGAGCACTTCCAAGAGGGAGAACGCCGACCGGTATGCTGCCGTGGAGCGGATCGACGTACGTGGCACGACCCACGAGGTCAGAACCTACGAAGCAGCCCCTCACGGCACTGTGAAGGGGGTGATACGAGATATCCCGTTAGAGGACACACCTCAAGAAATCCAAGAGTACGTTGTCCACGAATTCAACCCGACGGCGCTGCAGGCCAACCGCATTGGCAAGACCCGGTCAGTGGTAATTGCCTTCGCAGGGCCTTGTTACATCAGGTACGGCAACCTACTGATGGAGTGTACGTTGCACAGAAAACAGATAGACGTGTTCTACGCATGCGGGCGATTGGGCCACCGCATGGTCGTGTGCCCATGCCCTTCGAACACGATCTGCCGGGGTTGTGGAACCCCCGAGCCGACGGCCTACCACACGTGCGACCCCAAGTGTAGCCTGTGCGAAGGCAATCACCTCACGGCAGACAAAGCCTGCAACGCAAGACTTAAGACCCCCTACGTCGTTCGTCGACGCCGGTGGGAGAAGAAGCATCCCGATCAAGGAGTCTACGAAAGAGGAAGAAGGGGAGACAAGAGAGGTTTTGCAGGCGGACCCCACCGTAGCAGCTCGTCGCGGAGCCGAGGAAGTTCGCAGACGCCGGCCCGGAGCGGCGACGGCTGCGATCAGAGCCGCTCCCGGTCGCACTCTCGGCTGCGGGCTGCGCAGGTGGCTGTCAAGGCCGCTCCCAGTCGAAGCCCACATTCAGGAGCAGAATGCCCAAATGAGGGCACTTATGTCCAAGATGGAGACGTTGGCGGGCAGCGCAAGCTCGACCGAAGCGAGACCACAGGACGGCCCGACGGTGATGGCTAACGTCGCTGAAGGTCCGCGCATAGTGCCGCGGAGGGGATCTCCTCCCGCCATTAGCCCGAAGACAGCGATGCCGGTAGCGAGCAGCGCGAAACATAAAATCACCCAAGAGGCGATGGACGCCGAAGAGGCCCCGGTTAGCAAAACGGCCGTTGCAACAGCAAAAGCGGAGGAGCAAACGTCATTACCTCAAGGGGATGCACTGACGGCCATTCTGTCAGTGTTAGGAAGGATAGAAGATCGCCTCAACACGCTGGAAGTGAAGCGCGAATGTCTAGCAACGAGGGCTGCTGCCATTAAGTTTCGCACCCGCTTTGCGTCTCTGAAGAAGAAACGCGCCGGGAGAATCAAAGACGCAATCGCGAAGAGGCGCGGTCGACTGGACATTACCAACAAGGATGGTACAGAACCCAAGTAAGCACCGTCGCAAGCGAGTGGACGGCAGGATGATCCGCCTGCCATCATTGCACTGCAAGAAACGAACGGGAAGCCGCGACTCCCGGGATACATCACGTACATGGACCCCTCAGGAACGGGGACAGCCGTGCTCGTCCGCAACAACATGGCGGCAACCCAGCACGTCACGGCGCTGAGCTGAGCGGGTGCGAGCACACGCTGGTGAAAGTCCACGCACGGCAAATTGGCAACAACCGAAATATATTCGTGATGAGTGCGTACTGCAGGCCGTCGCAGAGGCAGTACGACTTCAACCGCACCGTGCAGGAGGCGAAGAGGCTGGCGGCGACCAGGCCGCTCCTGATCCTCGGTGATTTCAACGCCCCACACACGCTATGGGGTTATAAATTTTTGTACAAGAGAGGAAACGCCCTGGTACGACCCATGGAAGACCAAGACCTCGTCCTACTTAACGAACCGGGCGTCACCGCGAGAAGAGGCATAAGCGTGGCCAGGGACACCACGCTGGACCTGTCGTGGGAGGCCGGGTCGCTCGACGCGTCGTGGAGATGCGAAGAGGTCGACCTGGGGTCGGACCACAGCATCAGCATCACCGTCCGCGGTCCCCGTTTCCGAGCAGAGCTGGGCAAGGCGCGGCTCACCGACTGGGACAAGATGAGAAAGTTCACCCAGGAAGACGAAGACGCCACGGGCGAAGACGCCGAGCGAGACTGCAGGGCAGTCTTACGAGGAATGGGCACGTAACCAGAAGCAGGGCCTTCAAAAGTTTACTCAAGAAATAGCGACGACGACGCAGATGCCGTTCGTCGACGCCAGGCTGTGCAATATGTGGGCGACCAGTCACTCGCTAACTCGAAGGTGGAAGCGTCAGCGACGCAACAGAAAGATCGCCAGACGCATCACCTTGCTTAACAAGCAAATCGCCGAATACGCGGCTAAGTTATGCAAGGAAAATTGGCTCAAGATGTGCGACGGTCGGCAAGGTCAGCTGTCCGTGGGAAAGACGTGGAAGCTCCTGCACCACCTCATCGACCCGACGAGCAGCAAAACTGCGACCAACCACACCCTCACCAAGGTGCTCAACTCGTACAATGGCGACGGCCACAGGCTTGTCAAGGCCCTCGCGGGCATATACCTGCAGACCGAGAAGGGCGTCCACCCGATCCCGAAGGAGTACGAAGGACCCGAGAATGAAGACCTCGACAGACCGTTTCCCATGGCGGAACTGTGGGCTGCTATAGACGAGAGCAACAAGAGAAGCGCACCCGGCAAGGTGCCATAACTTACACGTTGCTCGTCAATATGGGTGGTACGGCGGCGCGCGAGCTCTTGGGCACGTCAACGAAGCCTGGGAGAGCTCGCGGTTGCCGCGCGAGTGGAAGGAAGCAGGTGTACAATTCATCCCGAAGCCCGGAAAGGCACCCTCGATCGACAACATGCGTCCCATATCCCTTACGTCCTGCGTCGGAAACGTCATGGAGCGCATGGTGCCACGCCGGTTGCAGGGGCATCTCGAAGACACGGGGCAAATGCCCGCGACGATGTTCGGTTTCCGGAAACATCTGAGTAGCGAAGACGTCATGGTGCAGCTTCATGAGCTGGTGGTGAAAAACGCCAGGAGGCACGATCCGCGGGCGATCCTCGCTCTCGACCTGAGAGAGAGAGAGAGAAAACTTTATTGCGTGTGCGGCAGAGTGAATTAGGCCGTGGGGGTCGGCCCCGATCCCGGGCGGGTCGAGCCCGTAATGGCTTGCGCCACCGCAGGTCCTTCCCGCTGTCGGGTCAGGGCTTCCTCCACCTGCCGGACGGCCTGGAGTTGTGTGTTGTAGTCTGAGGAGGTGATGGCTTCTCGCACTTTTGGTGGCAATTCTTGTGCTTCAGAGTGTATTTGTAGGTGAGTGCAATCGTTGAGGATGTGCGCTGTCGTAGCGGGGGCAGTCTTGCAGATGATGCAACGGTCGGTGTTGTATAGCGTTGGGCAGATGCATCTGGCGAGCACGGATGTCAGGATCGAGTCCGTCTGTAGCTGGCGGTATAGCACGTCTTCGCGGCGCGTTAGTTGCGGGTGTGGGGCAGGGAGGCGCTGCCTGCTGTGGCGGTACTATCTCAGGATGTCTCCGTACGTCTGCAGTGGTGCTGGTTCGGTATCATCGGCTCGCAGTTGGCTGTTCCGATGCGGTTCGAGTGTTGGCTGGTGTGCGTCGCGCCGTAAGTAAGTCCTCGCGCTGCGGGGTCAGCCTCCTCGTTCCGGTTGCGAATCCGCCCCTCCGGCTCGAGCGGTTCCACGTGTGCAGGATACCAACTGATAAAGATCGGGTGTTGGCGGGTTTGGCCCGTCCTGTGGAGGAAGCGAGCCGTACTGGTGCTTGTTGTGTTGTTCGCAAAGCGGAGGATCGCTGTTCTTGAGTCGCTGAGTATCGTTCTACATCGAGGGTCGGTCGCGGCGAGGGCGATCGCGAGCTCTTCTGCGTGATGCGTGTCCGTGGCCTTGAAGTTGCCGGCCGTGCGGATTGACCCATCGGTTGCTGCGATTTCGACTGCCGTGTAGTAGTTGGGCCGGGCGCGGTCTTCCGCTGCGTCGACGTTGTATGCGGTGTTATCCGTGGCGTACGTGGAGGCTAGCGATCGGGCTCTAGCCAGCCGGCGTTCTGGATGGTGTTCCGGGTTC
>CM023453.1:133486615-133527503 GCA_013339765.2 Haemaphysalis longicornis | reverse complement strand
TATCGAGCCCTCGCTTTCACCACCGAATAAATAACGGAAAGCCAGAAGCGCTTCTGAATATGCCACAAAATACAGCCGTGACTGCTGCTCCACCTGTTACGGCGAGAACAAAAAAAATTGCAACTCGAAATGTGTTACCAAGTTTAAGGGCTCACCATCGAGCCGCACAAAACAGAATGATAAATTGAAACCAAAATTTCTTACCCTAAATTCGGCGAAATACTAGTAGCAAAAAATTACCATAAACCGAATACAACGCGTGTCTCCAACGGAGAAGGGGGCCTTAATTCTCTACGCAATAAACTAAACTTTCCTAATCGACACCACAACTATTGATAGTCTCTTGAGGTCAGCACAAGTCAGAGTACACGCTAGCTGCTGACATAAGTTCCCCAGACACGCTGGCAATACAGCAAGTAGTGTTCCAATTGTAAATGAAATAAGCCACAGCCGGCTTTACGATAACAACCGGATCCGACAAAGCATCCACACTAACCGAAAGTTCCGCAACCCAGGGAAGACCGAATGCATCTACGTCAACCAAAAAACATTAGCAGCGTCACAAGTTGGCCACCGTATATAAGAGAACCCTACTCTAAAAAAAAGTTGACTCCAATCCACGCTGTGAAGGTGGGTGGAAAGAAAAGTTTTAAATGACACCCACAACAATTGCCCATGTGCCGTCACTTGAATTCACACTCGTGGCTCTACAAAGACGGAAACGAGCGATTCTGGCAGCCGTTACTTGGAATTTGCGGGAGCGGCGTCACTAACGCAGCAGCATCGGCCATGGCCGGGCTAGAGCAGTGGACGCCACCCCCGTACTACAGCCATGCGTCTGCAGGAAGAAAACTTAGAGGAGCGTCTTTCGAAGTTCGAGAGAGCGGAACATAGCCACCCTGATGTGCTAAGTGGGGGCTACTACACCACCCCGTGACACAGGCGCAGATACCGAAACAATTCGGCATGTGAGCTTACTGATTGCCATTTATACCGAATTTAAACTACTTGTTTTAGTAAGTGTGAGAATAGCGAGAAAGCTGAGGGAACTTTATAAATGACTATTGATGAGGACGAACGGCTCTTTTCGCCTTTTATAATACCTCTTAAAACACAACCGACTTGGTGTTCATCAATATAGAAGAAGGAGTCCCATTTGTAACAAGCAGTGCGCAAAAGGTAGCGTTTGTCTAGCGGTCAGATGCGAATATGTGGTGTCTACATTTTGTTTTTCCACCCTTCAAACCAATATTTAACTTATATTTTTGTCGTACGACTAATCAATTCCGTCGAGTCTGGGTTACCCAGGAGGTTCTGTAGAACAAGGTAATCGAGCCACGGAAAGGAAGCGCTCAACGAACGCCAAGCTGCACCAAAACTGGTCCAAAACAACCGTCCCTCAAGCAGACGACACAGCCCTGCCCCTGACGCACCCGCCGGCGAACAGGCACCTCCGCGCAGGGAACGCTGCGAAAGAACCCCTGCTGAAGAAAGCTTTGCTTTAAAACAATCCAACAGCCAGATTCCAGATTCCCGAAAGTTGTGGACGGCCTAATGTACACAAAATAATAGCTCAGCGGGGAGAACTTGTGGAGTTTGTGTTGCATTGCGATGGGTGGTGATTAGCGGCATCCTTCCTCGCTCTGACAACCTGTTTCTCGTTGGCGGGAACAGAATAATGATACCTAGCATCAATACGCGAGTTCAAACTGAAGAAGTGGCGGCCGGTAGGATGCTATGCTTGCCAGTCACGTTGGTGCCAACACTCAGCCGGATACTATGACAGTCCCGTAGAACACCACAATGACCGGGTTTAGACGGATCGAATATTTTTGTAGAGAAAGATGGCTATAGGCTAGCTGAAGCATGACCAAAAAAACTAGGACTTACTTCCTAGTGGTTGCAAACTGTCGCCTCGAGCACCGATCAACGACATTGTCGAATGGATTGAGGTGTACATTGAAATTGTGGGATACTTTTACCGCGTCTCAAATAAAGATTTCACTACACTTGTTGTCTTGATAGTTTGTCGAAAAAAAAACTAACTTAGGCTACTTTATCTCTACCTACCGTCTTACAGCTGGGCGCAAATTAGGTTATATGATACGGCACAGCACCCAATATGTAGCCTGTAACTGGACAATTGACCTAGATGTTTTGATAGGTTTTAATTAGTGCTGCTCTCCTCCGAGAAGCTTCCAAAAGCCCTAATGCTAAGCAGGTCAGCGGCTTGGAAGCACCTCACTACTTTCCACTTTACGTGGTTCCTGTTTTATTTGTCCGAATCATAACTAGCTGCACTAGAAATTGGACAAAAAATGATCGCAGTAGCTTTCACGAGAGTGGAATGCGGCAGCTAACGACAACGTCTCACGCTTCAACAACCGGACTTTCCGTGACCTCTGCCTTATGTCGTCTTCGGAACGCACGAAGGCATAGCAAGACATAGTTATAGATTGTCTAGCCACCACACAATATTATGGTTTCCAACCCGAAAATTTATAAAACAAAGCCTAAATATTAAAAACGATAGAGCTTATTCATATAATATACTTCCCGGCAGGCCAATCGGTACCCCTCAAAACATCCAGCAGTTTTTGTATAAGGCTGAAGGTAGGCTGCGATATTCTCTCTCGGGGCGCTGTCGAATGCTGAGGCCGTTAGGCTAATTTCCCAGGACAAGCGGTCAATGGGAAATTCTATCTCATAGCCATTTACAAGTTCGCTATAAATAGCTGTCTTGCAGCTGGGCGCAAATTAGGTTCTATGACAAGGTAGAGCCCCCAATATGTAGCCTCTAACTGGACCATTGTCAAATAAGTTGTGATCGGTTTCAATTAGCGGTGTCTCTGCTGTGGACGCTTCTAAAAGCCCGAATGTTAAGTAGGTCAGTCAGCGGCTTGGAAATACCCCCACTACTCTGCACTTTACATTGTTCCTTTTGAGTTTGCTTCAGTAGCTTTTGCTTTGTTATTTATGGCTAAAAACACTGGTCTAAATGTACTGCCCTCAAGCCGAATTGTCAAAACATACAGCTGGGCGGCTTTAAAAAGGTGCAGCTGGTCAAGTTCCTGCAGATCCGCAGCATGCACTGCTTCATGTCACAGGGTCGCGCCTGCCCCCATCGCAAACTGTTCCAAGCTAATTCTCTCTGAGTGATATTTCACCACCGAGTGCCGGTAGGCGACGCCAACGTAAGTTCTATGAAAAACACAGACATGTTTTCCTCGTCGAAAATAATTAAGTAAAATATAAGCCACATTAGTATTTGTTCACGTTGGCGCAGACATATGGCTATGATCACCTGAAGTGTGCCGTCCGAACGCATCGAATGTCAGTCACCAGACACACAACTGCGCATAGTTTAGAAAACTTTGGCGATTTAACTCGCAATCATATTAACTTGCAAATATGGCTGTTACGGAGCAGCACGTGCAAATCGGTACTCAGAGTGTACGGTGAAACCGTTAGCTTTTTCACAAAAAATAGATATCATCATATCCCAATTTTGAAGGAACAAAAAGAGAAACACAAAAGGAATTCAGAATTGAAGCCATTGTGCCCCTTAACGTTTTGGAGAGCGCTAAGCTGGAAACGTCTAGCAGAGTTTAACTCCGTAATCATTTTCCTCAAGTAGACCTTTCCCTGACATCTTCTGTTACGTTGTTAGTTTTTTCGTTTTTACAACCTGAACCTTACTGATCTTGCGACATGTTCCAAGCCCTCAAATTCAGAGTGAAACCTGTACACTTTGGGCACTTGTGGAAAAAACGGGCTCCATCGTTTGGACAGAATAACCGTTTTCAGTGAGCCTCACTTGAGTAACACTTCAAGTAAACGACAAGAATGTTACGTAGCAGAACAAATATTAGTGTGTAGGTGTACTGCCTTAGGCTGCACGCCACTGCAGACAGAAATACTCCACGCTTTTCATGCCTCCTATTCGGAAGAAGAAGCCTGCAGCCACATAGCGTTTATAGCGAAAATTTGCCGTATATCTGCTTCTTCAGTTGCAACTGTCTACGAAAGACTATAGTCGACAAACGTACCTGCTAAGTAAACGTCTCCCTTCGCTTTTCGCGCTCGCCTCTCATGCTGTTCCTCTCCTATCTAGTCCCCCAAGGTAACACGCTTGAGGTTTGATGAAGTCAATTTAAATTTATCGCGTTCCACTGCTCCAAATTGGTGCCTCGATGCCAGTTCTATCGTATGGCGGAGACGCGCGAGAATCGCGGCGTCCTACCTCTACGTTTATAGCACCACGTTTCCTTATCCCACCGAGCATGTTTACCGATATGTATAACCTCTCTAGTTTGAAACTGTCGTTACTAATGCCGTTTTATTTTTTAAAATGCCGCCAGAAGCTACAGTAGCACAGGCAACAGCAGACGAGAGAGTGAAGATTTTTTGCAGTTGCTGTAGTGTTTCATTTGCTAGGGCAAAAACCAAGCATTTCATATTTTTTAAGAAAATAATACTGCGAACATGGATTTGTGAATTGATTTTTCTACCTTATGTTATGCTTTTTACTGCACAATTTTTTTTTTTAGCGTTAGCGTCAATTATTTATGGTGTTAAAAAGAACCATAACAATAACTCTACTAACGAAAAACTTAACTGTACTGGACTTTTTAAAGTTTTTAGTGGTAGAAAAGGGTACTTTGCCTTATTTGCAACAGTGCGCACACAGAAAAAAGTTGAGCAGAAACAGACCTTTTTTCATTGAACTGTAATGTTATTACAAGACAATCAGCGAGGGGGAACAAATGCTACAATCGAAAGCTATTTCACTTGATTCCTACGAAAGGTGGTTCTATACCAACCCTACTGATTACTGCTATACCACTAGAAGTAATCGGTAAGTAATCAACAACGGTGCCACTCATTTTGTTGTGTGGTACAGAAAATAAGCCCTTGCTCTTGTTGTCGAACAGAGGTGCACTTCACACTTCACGCAGTAGCTCATGCAGATTCCCGTGCAGCCTGGAAACTTGCAGCGCTGCCGCTTCTGGCTCCGAAGAACCCAGTGACCAACCTGAAGAAAGAAAGTACAATAATGAGCACTAAGACAAAGCTCCATAGATGAGAAATAATACCTGATCTAGCCGGACATCCTTGAGTTGGAGTTGGAGCTGTTGTCCCCTTTTTTTCTTCTCCTGAGAGGCTTTTTCTATGACTCATTGCTAGGCCTGCCTCGCTTCTTCACCACAGTCTTCCCAGTCTAGAAGAGTGATGCAGCCAGGTCCGTCTTGAAGTCGGCCAAAGGAAGAAGCCTTTCTGCGTACTCATCACGTTTGCTCAAGGCATTCCTCTTGTAGAGCAACCAAGCATTTACAGCTGTCAAATCAAGAATGTGCAGAAAAACACGAAAATAATATCGCTTCGATCTCAGGTAGGGACGGTAAATGGAGATGAGGGAAGTCTAAAGGTCTACACCTCCATGTGCTTGTTATAGATGGTGATAACTGCAGGGCACTGGTATCTCACTTCGCTCCTTTTTCTGACGATTGTACCTTGATGCCCTTGCAGCAGGCTCTGCGCCAACGAAGGAGGATAGAAGGGTCACTGCTCGGTTATCTTGCCACCTTGTACACGACAGTTCAATTCTATCCACAACTGCCACCCTTTCTTCGAATTGTCCTCTACCCTTTTTTTTTTCATTTCCTGCTCACCAGGCAGGCTCACTCCGGGACCTCGGTTTATCCTGCACAGTGCAATGCAGTGAACATGAGTTCCTTTTCTAGGTACACTTGCAAACTTGGGCATTTGAAATAGTTGTCGAAGTACACTTTGTGGTGTACGCCTCTCGGAAACTGTTCTACACAAGCGAACAACCAATTTCCACTCGCTCCACAGTCAGGCTCCTCCTGAAAGTCTTTGCGCCGAGTTCTCCTGTACGGTATATACCTCCAGTTTGTAGGAGAATCCGCTTACACCGGAGAGCATGAAAACTTTGTAACCCCATTTCTTGGGCTTTCTTGAGGACAGTACTGCTTGAGGGAGCTTCTTCCTTTGAAGGGTATAATCTGTTTCATCGATAGATAGATGCTCTTCAAGAGGCACAAGTGACAACTGTTCATTGATGGTATCAATCAGAGGCCGCACCTTCGCAAGCCGATCTCTTCCTGGAGCGTCCTTTGGGCCGAGAGTACTGTTGTCTACGAAGTGGATGTTATGCTTCAGTTTTTTCGAAGCGACCCACAGGAAAGTTGTCAGCCACTTGGCTAACCCTGTCACTGCACTCCAGTACCACCTTGTGTTCCTCATTGAATGATCGGCATCCACATGCACGTCCCAATAAAACTTCGATCTCTTCTGCAGTAGTGCAAAGGGGCTGACTCACGTCTCTTTCTGGAGCGCAAACAAACTGCTCTGATCTGCAATTAGTGAAATCAGCGAGCCAGGGAAGAGAAACTTGAAGTATTGGAATGGGGTCTCTAGTTCTGCAACGAACTCAGGGAGTTCTCTTTGTCCGGAGAACTGAACTGTCTGTGGATCTCTTATTAGATTCGCCTTCTTCCAAATTATCTGTCTTTTAGCTGTGTGGTATGGTGGTCAGATGTTCTACCATTTGCTGTACCTTCGTCCTCGTCGGAGCATGCACTCGACTCACTTGTGCTGTCATTTTAGGCTTTCGCGGTCGGTTCGATATCTGTAGTGGAAACAGACAGCGAAATGCAGGGCATAAAATTCGTGGTAAAATAAGTGCAATGCAGGTATAGAAAACAGTGTGCATCTGTATTTTAAATCCGACAAAACCTCTAGGCGCGGTGTCTTTGCGTTATAGGCAAATATTTAAAACGCAGGAGCACAGACGTCAGGGTGCAGCCATAACGATGCGGGCAGCCGCGGCGTATGCACACACAATCATAAAAAATTCCGGCATTCCACCATGCAACACACTGCACACACGATGAATCGAAAAGACTTACACTCCGGATCGTCGTCACTACAAGAAAGTTCGCTGTCTCACTATCAGAAAATTGCTCGGCCATAAAAGCGTTTAGGATCCATTTCTAGTTTGAAGAAAAAAACAACATGACGAGCACGTTGTTGCATATATGCATCATAGCAACTTTCTGTCGCAAGAAACACACCATTCGTAAACATACGTTTTTTGGCATCTACACGGTTAGGAGGATGTGTTGCAGGGCTTAACATTACTTTCCGCGGATGAATCCGTCCAGAGCAGAGTTTATACCGTGCAGAACGTACCTGTGTAGCTCCGTGTTGGCGCGGGCAGCATCCACCATGTTTGTTTGGCAATAGTTGAGCAGGATGAGCACAGAGGCAGCACAAGACGGCGCGTTTTTCAAACTACTGTTGCAGAAATGCAACAGCATGAATAGAAGGGACCAAATGAACTAGCTTTCGTTTTTATGTCTGTTTATTGCTATGTTGCGTAAATGCAACAAGGTGCAGTAAAGGGTTAACTTAATGCTTGGACAATAAAATTTGGCTGTGGTTATATAAGACCATTGCGGAGCTTTTCACTTTGGCAGGTGACTGAGGGCTGTCACACACAGACAGACAGACATACAAATAGACCAAAATTTGTTCGCCTAAGTAGCCAAAGAAGGACAATCATATTTTAAAAGAAAGCTCTGGGCGATAAAGCAAAATCAAGCCAGAAATGGAAACGACGTTTCCTGGGGAGTAGAGATAACCTTTGTAGTTCTTTCTTGGTTAAACTTGCGGCATCTGTCGCGGGAAAAGAAAGTGGACGGCCACCGCGTTCGGCTTTTCCTTCCGCATCCCAAAAACAATTTCAGCCTCTATCGTTCTGTCTATGAGGTGCCGTCACCTTCTACTTCGCCTTCGCAGGTGCGAAGCTTTCTAGTCAGCGCTTGCTTTTGTAGTGATATTACCTGTTCGCTTGACTGCGATTGCGGCATAGGCCGTTTCCACTCCCATATATTGTTACGAGATGGATTTGTTTGCAGTGAGGTTGGAAAGTGCACGACGAGCGTAGATGGTAGAGCGGTCCGTGAATTATTTTCACTCGCAAACTTTGACTCTCTTCTTTCCAATTTGAATACTCAAGCGTGTTCCTTTTTGTACCCCTGGTTCTCGCTTTTTCGGTTTTTGTTCGGTTTTCTTTTTTGCAAAGTGTTTTAGGATAATACAGTGATGTGATGTGATTGTGCCAAGACGCAGCACAACCTCGTTCTCTTCTTCTTCCGTTCAGCTTGATCAGATGGTTGACCGTTGAAATGTCGATTGATTGGTTGTAGGGTTTAACGCGCCGACGCAACGCAGGCGATGAGGTGCGCGGTAGTGGAGGGCTCCGGATACATTTTGACCACCTGGGGATGTTTAACGTGCGTACACACGTTAACGTGCGAAATCTCGTACACAGGGGCATTTTTGCTTTTCGCCTCCATTAGAAAAGCGACTGCCTCGGCCGGGAATAGAACCTGCCACCTCGTGTTCAGCAGCGCAACGCCTTAGCCATTGAGCCACCGCGGCGGGTACCGTTTATATATCAAACGCATCGGCGAATATACGGCGCCTAAGGTGTGCGTAACATATTCCCCGTCGCAGACGAAGCCCCCAGGGCGAGTCAGCTTGTAGAGCGGTCTTCACAACGTTTGAGCTGGGCAACATGAGCTACTTGTGTTCTTTTACGCGGTCGGCCAGTCGAATTTAGTCGCCAGACAACGTATGTGACATCCCTGAGACGTTGTATGAAAGCAAATGGACCCACGTAATGGCCCAGAAGCTTCTCACACAAGCCACGCGTACGCAGCGGGGTCCAAAACCACACTAAATCACCAGGTGCGTGTGTAACATCACACCGACGTCTGTCATTACCCTGCCTAGAGCGCTTCTGGGAAGCTAGGATTCGAAGGCGGGCAAGCAGACGTGATTCTTCGGCAAGGCAGAATGTCGTTGCAAAAGAAGGGCCGTCATGCCTAAAGAAAGGGAAAATGGTATCGAGAAAGCTACTAGGTTGGTTGGCATAAAGGACGAAGAAGGGGCTGCAGCCGGTGGTTTCGTGCTTCCCAGTATTGTATGCGTAGGTGATAAATGGGAGCAGATCGTCCCAGTTCTTACGGTCCGAGCTGACATACATAGATAGCATGCTGGCTAACGTACGGTTGGTACGTTACGTCAGTCCATTTGTTTGAGGAGGGTACGGCGTAGCATGGCAAAATTGGACGGAACAAAGGCGAAGCAACTCTTCAACGACGGTTGCAGTAAACTGACATCTACGGTCACTGATTATGACTTGGCGTGGTCCATGGCGTAGCAAAATGTAACGAAGCCGGAAGAGGGTGGTCTCTGTAGCAGTGGCAGACGGTAGAGCAGCCGTCTCATCATAGCGAGATAGGTAATTCACGCTTACAAGAATCCAGCGATTTCCTTGCGATGAGCGGGGGAAAGGTCCTAACAAGATAATCCCAACTTGTCGGACAGAATGACTTTGCGGGTTAACAGTTTGGAATCGCCAAGCTGGAGCATTTGTTGGATTTTTGTGCCGTTGGCATTGGGTACAAGTAGCGACATAGTGTTTAATAGTCTTGCGAATGTTCAGCCAGTAAAACCGTTGTTGAGCGCGGTGAAGTGTGCGCGTAAGCCCCATGTGGCCAGATGTGACATCGTCATGCATAAAAATTAAGACAGCCCTACGGATCTACGGATGCTTTGTGGCACATCAAGGAGGAGTCGAGATCCGACAGCCAAAAAGTTCTTCTTATAAAGTATTTCGTTTCGGACGCAGAAACGGCTAGTAGGCTTCGATTCATCAGCTAAAGCGAAAAGCGAGTCCAAACTTTTTTCTTTACACTGCTCCTTTTTAAAAATAGCCGGCTCAGGGAAAGATGTCGATATGGAGGCGAGATACTGAACAAAGTTGTCTTGTTCCGAGACCACTGATTGCCGTGGCAGCCGGGCGAGGCAGTCAGCGTCGGAATGCTTGTGGAAGCCTTTGTATGATACCGTGAAGTCGTACTTCTGCAGACGGAGAGGCAAGCATGCCAGCCACCCACAAGGACCACGAAGGTTGTGTGGTGGCCTACGGAGTGGTGGCCAACAGAGTGTGTGGTGGCCTGTGACGATGGTAAGAGGATGCCCATAAATATAGGAGCGAAATCGCTGTCTGGCAAAAATTACTGCCAGACGCTCTTGCCCCGTGACAGTATAATTACGCGACGACTTGCTGAGTGTGCGGCTGGCGTAAGCGATAAGATGCTCACCGTCACTGTGGCTCTGAACAAGCATGGCCCCCACTGCAACCCTACTGGAATCGGTGTGAACTTCAGTAGGCGCCTGGGAATCAAAATGGCGGAGAATGGGGCCTGACATCTGAAGATGCTTCAAGTGACGAAAAGCAACGGCACAGTCGGCACTCCATTTGAATGGAACATTTTTCTTCAGAAGGCATGTCAGAGGACGGGCAATGTCAGCAAAGCCAGGGTTAAAACGACGAAAATAAGACCAAAGTATCAAGAAGCTGCGAAGTTCCTTCGCAGAGGTGGATTTTTAATGCAGCTAACGGTTCGTATTTTTTGTGGATCCGGTCTGACGCCTTGTTTGCCGAAAACGAGGCCTAAGACTAGTGTTTGCCGCTCTCCGAATCGACATTTTTTTTAGGTTCAAGGTCAGACCAGCTTTTTCTAAACAGTTCAAAACAGTGGCCAAACGCGTATTATGTTCACGAAATGTGCGACCAAAAATAACGATATCGTCAAGGTAGCCCGTGCACACACCCCACTTGAGGCCCCGAGGTACCGTATCCAGGAAACGCTCAAACGTGGCAGGGGTGTTACAGAGTCCAAACGGCGGAACATTAAATTGAAATAGTCCATCAGGTTTGATAAACGCTGTTTTCTCCTTATGGTCGGGGTTCACAAGAATTTGCCAATAGCCTGATCGCAAGTCAACTGAAGAGAAGTACGAAGCCGAAAGAAGACAATCTATTGCATCATCTATGCGGGGAAGTGGGTAGACGTATTTATTAGTAACTTCGTTCAGGCGTCGATAGTTAATGCAGAAGTGCCATGACCCATCTTTCTTTCTGACCACTATCTCCCGCGCTTCCCAGGGAGTTCAACACTCTCCAATCACGCCATTCTGCAACATGTGTCGCACTTAGTCATTGATAATCCTGCGCTCAAATGGTAAATCGTGGTATGGCTTTTGCCATATAGGCAGGGCTGCCCCAGTATAGATTGAATGTTTGGTCTGTGTGGTCGGTATTGACGCGCATCCATGTTTTCGCCCGAAGTCAAATACGCGTGAGTATTGTGCAAGCATGCCAACTACCTCGCGGCGTTTTTCTCATTCACGGGATTCGTCTATCATATTTTGCACTTTTGCAGCGTCCACCGGGCGAAGATCAGTGGACAGGTTTATGGCTTCGGACCAACTGCTACTAAATTTGAAAGGTATTCGATCACTTCGGCAAGTTTCAGGCCGCGTGGAAGTACAGTGGGTACGGCCGAAGAGTTGATGGTCCTCACGGAGGTTTGCACCTATATTACCAAAACAACAGATCGAGGCATCAATACATTTTTCATTGCACTGTTTAAAAAATCGGCTCCAGCAAAGCTTCAAAATGATCCAGATCAGTTCCCGTGCAATGGACTGACACGAATGTGGCTGACTGCGCCGGCAGGACGGTGGCGCTCAACACGCAGAGTGTGCAGGTGGTACCGCGACAAGAATTCTCAACAAGGGCAGATAGGGTGGTCCCGTCTACATATATCTTCTCGTTACGACAGTCAAATATGGCACCATATTGCTTCAAGAAGTCCAGACCTAATATTACATCGTGAGTTGACCGCGGCAATACTGCCAACTCCCTTCTGAATGCGTGGCAGCCAAACAATATAGTCACTGAGCAGATTCGAATTTGGCACAGGAACTCACCACCAACACCTAGAAGCGTTACCATTTTGCACCAGTGAAATATTACTTTGCGGCCAAGACGGGAGGTAAACACAGAACTTAATACCGACATTGCTGCACCCGTATCGATCAAAGCCATTTTTCGGGAGACATCAACTAATACTTCCACTGTGTTTTAGCATAGATACAGGCGAAGGTAGTTCCCAGTTAGGCTGTCCGGTAACAGGCATTTCACGTGACAGTTGTGCAGCGGCCTCGCCTCCATTGGCCGCGCTGGCTATATTTCTGGTGGCGGTGACCGGCGCCGGGGTGATAGTGAACGGTGCTGTCGTGAAGCGGGTGGGGTTGGGTTGCGGTCACAAGCCGGTGAACAGCGGCACGCTGGTGCCTCGGAGAACAAAGCTGGTCGCAGGCGAGTGCCGTAGCGGGCGTTTCGAGTGTTCGGGTGGTTCCACATGGGAGCTTGCTGGTATCGTGGCGGTTGGCGGCCACCAAGGCAGTAGGGAGAAATGTGGCCCTCAAAACCACGATTGTAGGAGACGGAAATGTCACGGTAACGGGTAGGGAAGGATCTCTCGTAGACGCCATCAAAACGGTGATGATGAGCTGGACGCTGAGGACGCTGGTCGTAAGTTGGGCTTTCGGGGTGCCGAGAGAACTGCTGGACATTGTCACTGTAGCGTCATCATCGTCATCATTATCATCATCATCATCATAATCCTATCTAGGGCCACTGCATGGCAAAGGCCTCTCCCATTATTCTCCAATTACCTCGGTCCTGTGCCAATTGTGACCAATTTATCTCGCAAACTTCTTGATCTCATCTGCCCATCTAACTTTCTGCCACCCCCTGCAACGCTTGCCTTCTCTGGGGATCCACTCTGTTACCCTTAATGACCAGCGGTTATCTTGCCTTCGCATTACATGGCCTACACACGTCCATTTCTTCTTTTTAATTTCTACTAATATGTCTTTAACACCACTTTGCTCCCTGACCCACTCCACTCTCTTCTTGTCCCTTAATGTTACACCTATGTGCAAGCCGTCAGTATACCGCCGATACTGTTGGTGTCGCAGCAATTCCTCCCGGATGATGCGCCGGATAGTTTCAGCGAAGACCGGTTGTGAGTTCACATCAACGCTTGCCACCGTTGTTACATTAGCCAAGCGACCAAACTTTGGTGAAATACGAGGCTTCTTCAACGCCTCGAGAGTGCGACAATGCTGGACAACGTCTGACGCCGACTCCAACTTTTCACTTTTTATTAAAAAGTTGTAGACGTCTTCAGCAATACGCTTTATTAGTGACCCACTTTATCATCCTCAAGCATTCGCGGATCGATGAGTCTGCAAAGATTTAACACCTCTTCGGTGTAGGTGGTGTACGTCTCGCCTGGGGCTTCAGCGCGATGGAGCAGCGTCTATTGAGCCCGCTTCTTCGTTTCTACGGAGTGGGATGAAATATCTTCGACAAAACAGACCCAGGTTGTGAGATTGCTTTCATAGTTGTCAAACCAGGTCAGGGCAGTCTCATCTAGAGAGAACACGACGTCCGAGAGTTGTGCAGCGGTATCCCTGCGGTTGTACCAGCTCACCCGTCGATAATGTGTCTGCTGTTCCTCAACGTCTTCATCGGCGTTCTCAGTGAACATTCGGGGCTCTCGCGGGGAAGGCCAGCCAGGCGGGGCTGCTGGCACAGTGTTTTCACCGTGAGGCATCGTAGGAGACAGCGGTGGCAGACCCGCGATACGTCGGCCATGCCGGAAATCCTGTAGGTCCGGCGTGGCGTACGTAGCACCTATACCAGACTGTTACAAGATAGATTTTTTGACAATGAGGTCGGAAGGTGTAGGATGAGCGTAGATGGTGGAGCGGTCTGTAAATGATGATCAGTCGCAGAATCTCATTCGCTTCTTTTGAATTAAAATGCTCAAGCGTGTTCCTTTTTGTACCGCTGGGTCTCGAATTTTTTCGTTTCTTTTCTGTTTTTCTATCTGCAACGTGCTACGCCTGTTAACATTTTACCGATTATTCATATGTATTATTTTCCTTTCTGTAGTGGTTACCCCTGTTCGTAATTATACCCATCCTGCATATGTATTGCTTTTGTTGTATCTGTTTCCCACCCTTTTATGTAATACCCACTCTAGGGGGCGTTTAAATAAATAAAGTGATGGGATGTAATGGTGCCAAGCGGAAGCGCAATCTCGTTCTCCTCTTCTTTCGTTCAGCCTGCTCAGATGTTTGACCGTTGAAATGAAAAACCCATCGTCGAATATACGGCGCTTAAGGTGTGCCTAACAAAACATTTCGCCATCTTCCCGTAGGGTAACCCTGAGTAGTATGCGAAGCAGCCATGGGGTCGAATCAAGTAGCTCACAGAAGATTATTCTGGGCTGGTGACGTTAGGGCGAAACAGTCTGCTTATCTGAATGTGATAGCCCGTGCGGCATAAAATTAAAGAATCGAAGACGCGCTTCGTTTGGAACGCAGATAACACAGCCGGGCGTGGCACGGCAGTAAAAACAAACAATAAATAAACAAACCCATACGTGGTTCGCGGCAATATAGGGTGTGCCGAGTAGAGAGCGAGTGTTTCTTCTTTTTACGGCCTCTGCACTGCGCATTGGTGTAAAATTTCGTAGATGGGGGCGTGAACACGGAATCTAGCAATTTCGCGGAATTACCAGGGGAGCGAAACTTCCTATACCTTGCATGGGACGCGATATTCGATCAAAGCGCCGGACAAACCCCTAGTGTTCGGGGGCGGTACTAAAAACATGGCGGCGTGTTGCAGACATGCACTGGGAAACGCCATCTTGATGAGGACTGAAAAGCCCAGCGGGATGGGGGGGGGGGGGGTGGGGGCAAATTAGCGCCAAATTCAATTGGGACGCACATGGAAGGTAAATTGAGCGAGTGGAAGATATTCAGATGGCCAGCGCACGACCTTTTAGGGGCGAAGCTCCTAAAGCCATGGGTCTCTCCATCCCTTGTGTCTCGTGGTACGTGACCGCTGCATGCTTTCGGAGATGTCGGAAAGTGGGCCGCGTTGCACGTGCAAGAACCGGCTGCAACCGGCAGCGCAAACTCGGCACCGGGAGCGCGAGCTTGTCTGTGTTCGCCAATGGAGGCGCGAGCGCGCGTGCACTGCGAGGGGGAGATCACGCAAGAGATCACGGCACGAACGCAGGCAGTCGTTCTCGGAGATCGAACGAGACGCCAGGACCTTTGCTCGTTTCCTTTCGTCTTGTTCGGGCACAAGTTCGCCCTAAATAAAAGTTCTTTCTTTACCGTTGTGTCCCATCCTACGTGACAAATTGTGGTAGAGGTGCGGGGTAGTCCTCGATGGCTCGGGGTCTTTCACCAGGTCTGGGCCTGGGAGCATTGA
Organism: Haemaphysalis longicornis; assembly: GCA_013339765.2. NCBI lineage: Eukaryota > Metazoa > Arthropoda > Arachnida > Ixodida > Ixodidae > Haemaphysalis > Haemaphysalis longicornis. Next base: position 133,512,259 of record CM023453.1, on the reverse strand, counting down.
CTCCGAAAATGTACGCACACAGTCTTACGTCTTTCTTAATGATGTAATGGGCGAAATTTCACGGGAGAGTTACGGTTACCGATGATCTCCGCCTCTCGAGCTTCGCCCCACTTATCATCATTCATTCCGTGGATATGGCGTGATTTTTTTTCCTGTTGCGCAGCACCGCCACATTATCGAAAGCGGCAATTGTTTTGTTCTGATTGATGAAGTTTTACGCGTCCACTTCTTTTTGCACAACTTATTATAGGTACGACGTTGTTTTTGGTTTGTTAGTACACACAATCTAGACAAGAATAGAGAGTACAGGTATTTTCATTTTTATTGCTAAATGTACCATTCATGCAGTAAAAACACAACTTGGATATTTTACACTTTTAGTCGCAAACAAAAGTGTATGGCACATGGCCGCATGCTAAATAGATATCCAGCCAGTGCATATCTGCCCAGTGCCTTGCCTGTCCAAGGTCCTCGTAGTCTCTGGTGGTGAAATGGGCAGGACACAGCCGGTAGCTGCTGTAGATCTGTCGAGGTGGTACATGAGCCAGGTTCTGCCTTCTCGCATACTGGAGCAAACGCGAGATCTGGAACATCAAGCACGTGTGTATATTGGGTTAGCATTAATACTAGCTTTACTGCTGCTTTCAACTAGCATCTGTATTCGGAATAAACGTTATCTGATATATTAGGAATCTTTCTTTCTTAAATTGATTTTGGCTACAAATACGACTTGTGACCAATCGTAAAGGCAAATTTTAAATTAAATAGAGCCTTTATTATTATGAGACGCAGATACGTTTTTCTATTTGTGCGCTGATAATGTTCGGTGGCAACGACCCACCTTTCCTCCTAATCCAAAATACACTTTCTGCAGACAAAAGCAGCCATCCCCACACCAGAATCGCTAAGCAATTATTCATGCATATATATACATTGGCGCCCTATGTATTCATCAGGTATTTCTCGGGCGCTGCAATTTAAACGGTTATAAAAACCTGATTCAAAACTTCTAATAAATTCCTAGCAAAGGTTAAGCCTGCACTGACTAATTATTTATCGGCTTATAGCTGTAACTGCGTTCTTGTGAATACATCGATCGTTCTTGTGCTAAAGCTGAAACTGCAAGCACGGACATGAAGGTTAAATTATAAATTATGAGTGGCGGAATTCTAGTTATGATTGTATTATAAACATATAAAGTAATTGCTTGCTTTGTGATAGTTATTGCTACAAATTTATTCTGCTATGTGCCGTTGATTCACGTGACGACAAAATGCCAGAACACACAGAACCACAATTGAAACGCAATAAAAAATTGATGTAGTCCACTACTTAGTTAACCTAGTGCTAACAACACAATATGAACCTGCGGACCCACCCTTGGAGCCATAAGTGTATGGGAGATGCCTTCCTCCAGCTGTGGACATAAACAGGCTGATAATAACGATAACAATAATACTGGTAATAACTAAAATAATCACAATAATATTAATAATAATAACAGCACCGCATGATACGAAAACAAACTCAACGCAGGCAATCAAAAGATAATAAAAATAGTGCAGATAAGCTCACACTGTTCCATTAGTTATTGTATATGTTGCCTCATATACACTTTGCTGCATACCGCGCTTTCACTTGCGCTAAAATGCAAAACACACGATCTAGACGCAATAAATCAATAACGCACGTATAACACAAAACGTGTGTAGCTAATGTTGTGATTGGATTAATTACCAGATGCTCTGCCGCGCATTTCATGCTTCAGACAAGAGTCAAAGGAGACAATCAGAATGTAATAAATAGATAGTGCACGTGCATGCTCACTTACATTATACAGGTACTGCTGCAACCGCATCCAGCTATCTTGTGCAAGCGTAGAAAAGCAAAACAAGCAGCATGGCAGACCGTACCTTTCGTCCGCCGGGATCCAAAGAAGTTTATGCCGGCCTGGCGTGAAGAATTTTTGACACCACTCAGTACAGCACGATCTGTGATGACGGCGCGAATCCATTCATTCGTCTGTTTCGATTAAACATACTTACGGTGGTAAAAATCGGCCCTAGGAACACCGTGGGATCGTAGCATAACTATGGGCGCGACAAGAAACGCCCCTTTTCAGCGGTGCGAAGCCGAAAGGCGCGGTTCCTGTTTTCCACTGCTGGTGGCGCTCGTATTTCGCAATCTCGAACTGCAACTTTTAAGCTTACTTGCATATTAAAAACTTCATAATTATTAATTAACCTAGTATTAAATATAGGATGCAACAACAACGTTCATTTATGCTCGCATGTAGTACAGCCCCCAAACGTTAGGATTGCTGCAGTCACGGGACAGAAAAACGGCGGAGTTTCATCCCCCTGGTATTACCTGGGCCTTCAGCAGGCTATTCGGGCCCCTTTAAATATAGGCTGCGGTACATTGATACCGTACGAGTACGAGATGGCATTTTTCATCACCCTGACATAACGGGGAGTATTTTAGTTATTATTACCACCATGCTGGTTCAAAACTTCTATTCATCAATTCGGGATGAGATAGTCTTCTCTAATTTGAAGAAAATGATAGTAAATCTGGTATCCCAAGCGAATGCGAAGTGCTAACAGGATTATTCGAATTTCGTCGTGGTTTGGTAGTACAAAAGCTAGTTTCGGTGCAGCCGTCAGCTCAATAACGCAAGCTGCGGAGGTTTTTCTGATCTCTTTACCATCCGGCCATAAATCCCCTTTCCAGTCAATTTGCACCACCAAATTAGTTCAAAGTAGTCGATCGTGAAGAGAAGTGGGTGCGCCCATGCGCAATAAATTTCAAATTCAAACAAGCGTCTAAAAATGGTTCTTTTAATAAAACATTAGGTTCCGCCGAAAACATCACCTCTACAAAAACTCCCGCATAAAACCGAGCCCGTTAATGTAACGTTGAAGTTATCAACGTTCCCGGGGCGCGCATTGAAGCAAATAAGAACTTCATGTAGAGCCGATTATAATTATCAATGTTTTAAAGGCGTCCGGAGTCGGAGGCGGCAGCCTTTGTGGCCCGATAGGCCTACAGTATAGATCAAGGGCCCTATTCTCGGCTGCACAAGTTGCCGGAAATTTGCCATGTTTTTTTTTCGCTAGCGCTACGCAAGCAATCAATAACGAGCAGCACCTATAGGTATGACGACATGCAGTGTAATTTGACGATTAACTAATAAAGATCGCTATCAAGGTATCAGATATTGCGCAAGAAAGGTATAAAAACACTTGGCATGTACTATAAATATTAAGATTGTAGCTGAGGCTGACAAAAAAAAAACACAATTCCGCAGGTCAAAATTGGCGTCAACACCACCAGGCGATCAAGTAACGTTGATCCAAAAGTGATCGAAAGGCGGATGTCGATCTAAAGAACATTACATAATTCTTTGACCGTATCTATTCATTTCTTTCAGTCGCTTTTAGTAACATGGCTCTCTGCTTCAATGGAACCTTTGTTGCGTTATTACGTTCCCACGCCGCCACGCTATAGACTGCTGCTATGTTACAAGTTTATGGCGTGATCACAGAAAAGACGGCAGAGACCATCGCTTGTGTTACACATAAGAGTAGCAAAGCGCTACATCTTATAACCGTGGAGCTCACCCATGTCGCCGATTCACTCATTCGTCAAGGTTGACTTCAATCTACGCTGTAATGAATGAACAAACGACTCATTTTTCTTTGATATTTTTCTTCTGAGTTCGATCATGTGACCCAGCAGCTTACTAGGAGGTGCGTAGACAAATACGATGCATTGGGTTCTCTTTTTTTACTGCCCTCTTATGTTGCAGTTTCGCCAAACAAATTATTTTTATCGTATTGCCAATCATAAAAGCAAACTACGGTACGTTATTTGTATGCTCCCTGATCGCTGACTTGGAAACAGTCTAAACGAATATTTCTTTCGGTAAAACATGCTTTAAACCGCGCGTCATGCGAAACTGTGCCTGCTGCAAATTCGCGGACATATGGCGGCGCCGAAAGCAGGGGCAATTTTTTACCTCTTTTGCTTGTATTTTGCTACAAAAACAGCCGCTATTTTCAAGCTGTTACGTAACATTACGTCACTTTCACGCAGGCTGGAGTTGCTGATGCGTGACGTGATCATTCGCACCAACTGTAAATTACGTCGCGCCTTCTCAGCCAATCACAGAGAGGGTGTGCATTACAAGCAGTATTGTTGTTGAATAGAAAAGACAGGCTTACCTTGTCATGTCCGGTGCATTTAGTTTAGTTTTTCATTGCCGGCCATAAATGCTGCGCTTTCAGTAAAGAGCAATAAGACAAACTTTAGAACTGGTGCCCGCAAACGTCACGGTCACGCAAACTAAAATTAGCGCGAAACCTGAATGAGGAAAGACGAGTAAAATAAAAAAACAACTTGCTAGCTTGTTTATTTCTGAGAAAAAAGCACCACACTTGGGCTCATTTCAGAAAGTTTTCAATTTCAATATAAAAATTCACTTATCAAGCCAAGCACGAGTATGTTATATCGTTTGAGAGTATGCAAAGGGTTTACTGAAAAAACTAGGGCGATAGTTGCAGTAGTTTATGTGTTACAGCAATACACGTTTCCAATTTTTTGGGAGCCGCTCAACGTGCCACTGACACAAGCCGGGTTTGGGAATTTATTGAGAAAGGGAAACTTTTTCTCCGCAAAATTCTTCACATACGTTTTTGCCTGTAAACAATGAGCTATATATGAGAGTTTCGTCAAAATTAAAGACGTTGACGGCACACGCCTAACCGATTTCTCTTGAAAATTACCGATGACCTTAAATGGTGTCACATAGACTCATCATCTCCCTCTGAAACACAGTGTTTTTAAAGACGATACTCTCTTGGGCTACTGTGATGGAATCGTTTGGCCTTGTGCGTGTACGACGCGTATAAACGGTACCTGATAGGGCAAGAGGGAAGAAAATATATTAACAGCGCCACCAGAAAAACGAGACAGCGGAAAAGCGGTGCCATTGCGAAGCACAACAGCAAAAAAAAAAAAAACACGTGTCCAATACCCCTAACCAGCGTTCAATAGAAAGGGAAAAAACGTCCTCACTGCCAGAAAGAACAACCACCGGACAGGCACTGTTCTTCGCGCTGTGATTAACTATGAACACGTACCAACTCGCCCCACTTGCAACTGTTCTCACAGCCGCCTCGACGGTAGATGTTCGGCGACCTCGATGGCGGGTCGTCGCCAGACCTAGTCGCGCTCGAGCGCTGGCCGTATGCCGCAGGCTCTGCCCGAGCGAGACGGCAGAAGATGCAGCACGTCCTACGTGGCGGGTGCAGCGCTGGTTCCGCCCTCGGCCGTCGTGATCTCCACCCTCGGCCAGTCTCACGATCGCGCCCCGGTCGTCTGCGGGTCCCACACGCGTTGGCGGCCCCCGACTCACACGTCTCGAACTACTCAAACTCGGACGGGATCACAGAAACTGTGTGTCCGCACCCAGTCCTCGTCCGCTCGTCAGCTCCGAGCCTCCCCTGCCGCCGGAACCGTGTTCCACTTCCAGCCCTTTTCTCCCTCCTTCACCTCTTCGTGCGCAAGCGCGTAGTCCACTTTTCCCAGCAATGATGGCCAATCCTCACAATCACCCCCCACTTCAAGAGGTTGTTGCACTCAAACAACCTGCTCAGGCTGTTCGGAGGTTGTCCGTGGGCACGAATGCGGAGCGTTCAATGTCTTTCCCAACGCGCGCACACACGCGAGCTCGACGTTCAAAGTAAGGGGTACAGAAAAACAGACACGCGTGGATGAAGCAAACACAAAGATAAACTCCGAGCAAAAATCACACATCACTCTGACCGCAGCAAAAAAAAAATGCACTGTGGTGGTGTTGGGGGAAAACAAAGTCAAGGGCAGTACACACCACTAGAATATAAAGCAACATTGAGCGGCAGTATCATGCGGTGACCGGCGCCCGATGGCATATGGAACGAGATGGGCAATTCCTTTCTGCCACTGCAGGAGTTCCCTGCCGATCGGTGCGGTAAAAGCGCCAGTTCGAATGATAAAAGCTTCGCCGGTTCACGACATACTATCGGTGAAAAGAAGGTTCATAAGGCTGTTTCTCTTCTGCATTCCTCTTGTTTGGTTGTGCTATAGAAGCTTTGTCGGACGTGTTTGTTCAGACCGAAATTCGGGGTTCATACTTTTTTTCAACATGTTTATGTGGAACAAGCTGGTTCGCGTGCCCAGGTCGATGACGTAGTCGACATCATTTCTTCTTTCCAGCGCAGCGAAGGGCCCCTACATGTCAGGATGAGCTTGCTCCTGTCGGACAGGAGAAGGAGCAATACTTGGTCTCCAGGGCGGAGTTGGCACCTCTTCGCCCTTCTGTCGTAGTAGCGTTTCTGCACTACCTTAGCTTTGCTAAGCTGTTCGTGTGCAATGCGACAGGTATCCCCCAGGTGCCTTTTTAGATGAAAAACGTAACCGTAGGATGTCTTCGTGTCCTGATCGATCCCTTCACCTGTCCTTAACTCCTTCATGATGGCCACAGGACCCCTGACGTAGCGGCCATAGATCAGGTCAAAGGGCGAGAAAGCCCGGCTGGCTTGAGGCCCTTCGCGATAAGCGAATAGTAGCGGCGACAGGTACCTATCCCAGTTTTTAGGTCTCTCCTGGCACATGCGGCGAACCTTTTCCTTCAGCGTGCCGTTGAACCACTCGACAAGCCCGTTGGCCAGGGGATGATATGGTGTCGTGAGCAACTGTGCAAACGAGAGGAGCCTTCTCGCTCCTTCATCAGGCCTGATGTAAATGACGTTCCTCGGTCGCTAACGATATCTCGTGGGAAACCAACGCGGGAAAACCTTTCCATCAACCCTTCGGCCTCCTTCTCCGTCTCAATACTCGGTAGAGCAAATGCGTCTGGATAAAGTGTTGCAAAGTCTACCATTGTGAGGACGTACCCATTCCTCTTCTGGGAGGTTGGGCAGAGCGCACCGATAATATCGATCGCTACCCGCTGGAATGGGGTCTCGATGACTGGCATACTTCCAAGAGGTACGCGTCCCACCAGATGTTTCGGTACGGTTCTCTGGCAGACATTACAGGATCTAACAAAGCGCGAGGTATCGGATCGCACGCCTGGCCGATAAAACTTCTCCAGCACCCTATCAGTTGTCCTTTTGATACCTTGGTGGCCGGAGAGAATACCTTCATGGGCCATTTTTAGAACGAAGACCCGGAGACCGCTAGGAACGACTAGTTGTTCCATCTCCTTTTCGATGGGAACCGATATCGGCGGAAAAGAATTCCGTGCACTCTGCTGTCTTCATGGTAATTTTCCTACCAACCGAGTCGAAGCAGGACTAAAGCGTGCGGTCTTCTTTCTGCATCGAAGCGAGCTCCGTTGGGCTTATGTTGAGTGGGCTCATGGCAGCTACAGGAAGCTGGTCCACGCGTTTCGCCGCACTTGCACATTCCTCGGCCTCTTTGACGTACGCTTGTGACGCAAATTGGCTTGGCTTACGTGAACTGCCATTGACCTTGTTCGACTTCGACTTCCGCTTAGAAGAGGGCTGTCCTTTCGGAGAGATGGAAGTGTGTTGCTGACCCCTCCAGTTGACGTCCGGCGCTGCGGCATCACGAACGCAAGCGACATTTCCCAAAATCACCTCGTAAAAAGGGTTGTCCATGCAGGTCGCTGTCACGTGGCCTGTGAAGAATAAGCAGTCAACATACACTTCGGCTTCAGGTAGGCACAGAGCAGTGTGGTCAAGAATGTGTACAGTGCTCATTCCTCCTGTAAGCTTGGAATCGGGAACCAAAGAGCGGTTCACGACTACAGTGTTACAGCCGGAGTCGTGTAACATGGTTACTCGCCTTCCTTCCAGCCAGCCGTTAGCAGTAGGAATTCGGTCATTGGAAGCCTGGGAAGTTTCGTGGATGGGGGCCACGTTCTTTTGTTCATAAAGGGTTGACATCTTGTCCTCATCACCATCGCCAAACTCCGTTGGACGGCTCAGCGAGCATGACGCTTTGTTCGCAGAGTCTACGTTAGGGCAAGTTTCCGCTTTGTGACTGGTTTTGTGGCACTTAAAACAGGAAACAGTCTTTCGGCTAGTGTAAGCCCTGGTCTTCGACCAACAGTCGGCTAGCTTGTGCCCTCGCTTTTTACAAAAGAAGCAGTGCGGCTTTCCTTCGACATCCTGGAGGTCAAGCATTCTTGGAGGCACTGGCGGCTTGCCAGACTCTTTCTCCTCTCGGCATCTCTCTAGGTTTGGAAGACCTTGGGCGTCGAGGTAGTTGTCAGCATTGCCGGCTAACTTGTCTAGCGGTTGACAGCCTCTTTCCTTCAAGAAAACTGCTAGTATCTCGTGACGCTTGCTCAAAAACTGCTCCAAGACTATTTTGTCGTGGAGAGCTTCGTAGGTTGTGGTGGTCTTAGCCAGCTCCTGCCAGTTATCAAAATACCCTACCAAGCGACCAGCGAATTGGCGGCCTGTCTCAGAGTTCTCTGGCTCGGCTCCATGCAACTTGGTGCGGTACCCGTCTTCAGTGTAGCGACATCACTGAAGCAGGGTCTGCTTCAGCTTAGCATAATTGAAGGCATCATCTGCAGCCATGCGTCCGACGACACACAAAGCTTCACCCGTGAGGCTCAGGTTCAATATAAACGCCCACTTGTCCTGCGGCTAATTCTTGCTCGTTGCCACACGTTGGAAACGCTGGATGTAAGCGTCAAGTTTATCCCGCTCTTCATTGAACGTCGGGATCAGCTTGTGGGCGCTTTCGTACCCATGGGTGACGCTTATAGCTGCAGACGTGCCTGACTCTGCGCTAGCGTTGAGCTGGTGCTGTCGTTTTGTAACAGGAATTCAAGGGCCGACCGCTCCGTTTCTAAGAAAGCTTCCGCTTCGCGATTCGCTTTCCGTTCCGCTGCGCGTTCTTCCCTGAGTCTGGCATGCTCTCTGTCAAAAAGTCTTTCAACTCAGTACGAGAGAGGCCATATCTCTCCCCTAGGCTCATAAACTTCTCGAGCTCCATTTTTGTCCGTCACACACACGGTAACAAGGCCAGGCACTTTAAGGTGGAATTAAGAGCCATGTCTTGCCGTGGACGCCAGATTGTGATGGAGTCGTTTGGCCTTGTGTGTGTACGACGCGCACGAACGGTACTGAAGAGGGCAACAGGGAAGAAAGTATATTAACAGCGCCACAAGAATAACGAGACAGCGGACATGCGGTACCATTGCGAAGCACAACCGCAAAAAAACACGAGTCTCATACCCCTAACCAGCGTTGAATTGAGGGGGGAAAACGTTCTCACAGCCGCCTCGACGGTGGATATTCAGCGACGTCGATGACGGGTCGTCGCCAGTGCGAGTCGCAGTCGAGCGCTGGCCGTCTGTCGCCACCTCTGCCCGAGAGCGACGGCCGAAGATGCACCACGTCCTACGTTGCGGGTGCAGCGGTGGTTCCGCCCTGGGCCGTGATCTCCAGCCTCGGCCAGTCGAACGATCGCACCCCGGTCGTCTGCGGGTCCCACACGCGTTGGCGGCCCCCGACTAACACGCCTAGAACTACTCGAACTCGGACGGGATCACAGGAACTGCGCGTCCACCCCCTGTCCTCGTCCGCTCGTCAGCTCCGAGTCTCCGCTGCCGCCGGAACCGTGTTCCACCTCCAGCCCTTTTCTTCCACCTTCACCTCTTCGTGCGCAAGCGCGTAGTCCACTTTTCCCAGCAATGATGGCCAATCCTCAAAGCTACTTAAACCCAGAAATTTTGGTCAATCTGTATGTCTGTTTCTCTGTCTGTCTGCCTGTCTGTGACTTGATTAAGCCACCCGGTCAAAGTAAAGCAAGGCCTGCGCAATCATCCAATATAGTCACAACTAAATCTATCCGTCTATGCCCAGTGTAATGTTCATACTTGTCAACAATGTTGAAGAAGAACAAGAAATTACGCAAATATAAGAGAACAAATTAACACAGAAGTTATATTTGCAGTGTTCCTTTAAAAAAATCATACATTCTTGATTTTCGCAAAATAAATACTTCATAAACTGAGACAAAATTCACTCCGCCGTCTCCTGCTGTCGCACGCGTCACTATAGCTTCTGGCGCCATTTAAAGAAATCAACCGCCAACAGTTACGAAAGGTTCAACTCGATAGGTTTTACGTCCTGCTTCAAACGCACGTGGAGTATGGCAAAGCGGCTAGATAAACTTTGTAGTAGGGCGCCTCGATTCACGCGCGTCTCCTCCGTACGGCAGCGTTGGCATTGAGACACCCGGCCTAGAGCAGTAAAAAGCGATAAATTTAAAGTGATTTTAGAAAACCTTCAGCATCGTTACCTTGGGAGGAGCGCGACGCAAGAGGAACCACGTGAGTGGTGAGCGCGAAAGCGAAGGGAGGCATTTACTTGACAAAACTCTATAAAGACTATGATCATTTGTCGATATTTGCAAGGAAAGGAGCAGATACGCGGACACTTTTTTTTTCGCAGTGGTTCGTCATGTAGCCCTTTATATTTATTGGCCTCTTTATTTCGTATTCTCTTCATTGTATTCACATTTCGTGTTTCTTTTTGCCATACGGCCCTTTATCAGTCCTGTATGCTTTATTTGTTTTTACCTCCTGGCATATCATTCGCCGTTTTGATTTGTTTTGGGACCCCTGTTTCATTTATTTTCTCATTTTACGTTTATCGTCCAAAGCTGCGTCTTTGATAGCTGCCCCTATTACAGCGAGAAGACTTCGACGGTTGGTTTTTAGTCAATCCATATAACAATACATCAACTGCAGAAATGCGGCACCTCGTGTTGCCCGCGCTACCTGGCTTCATTTTAAGAAATCTAAGCGGCAACACCAACGAAAGGTTCCACACGATAGGTTTCATGTTCCGCTTTGAACCCTCGGGGAGTAGCGCAAGGTGGTGCAATAAACGTTGTAGTAGGGCGCATCGATTCGCGCGTGTCTCTGCCGTACAGCAGCGCTGGCATCGGGGGACCCGTCTTCGAGCAGTGGAACTCGGTAGATTTAAATTTACTTAAGTAAACCTCTAGCGCGTTATTATGGGATGAACGAGCCGGGAGAGCAACAGCATGAGAGGTGAGCGGGAAAGAAAAGAGATACATTTAATTGCCAGGGGCGCTAGTCCACTATCGTCTTTCGTCGACATTTGCAACGAAAACAGCATATACGTGAACATTTTCGGGGGTTTCTTTATCAGTCAGAATAAATGAGTACGCAATTAGTGTGTCGCTGAACATACCACATTTAGGTACCTCTCATGGGTAGGCACAAGTGCTTCATTGATACTTTAATGATTAAGACTGTACTTATCGAGTTACATAATTATTTACATATATTAATTATGTTTTATAACGAAGAATTTGCTATCCGCTTTCCCACATCAATGCGAACATTATGCACTAGACTTTCTTCGCGTAACGCCATAGCGTTTCTTTAAGATCTTGGTGCATGATAGCTGGGACACCTCATATTTATATCCTGTGCATCTACCTGTTCTTATTTTCTTGATTGAGAACACGGAGTTGTGTTCTACGAATATGGGCATTTTTCAACACCTTCCTCGTATTGTTGGTTGATGTATCACTATAAATTAACCAGTTTTTACGGATTTGCACTCGCAGCTAGGCGAAGGCATTGCACTCATCATTCGCGGACTTCCGTGAGCTTAGGAAGCTTACAGAAACATTGCTACTTGGGGACACTGACGCCTCAAATTATCTTGTCACGTAGCCAAGGACAATGAAGGCTCACATCAGTAAACAAGGTTTACTGGAGCTAACGTATGCTCCACGATGAGAATGAGTAATGCGCAAGCGTAGAAGAAGCAATGAACACTCTCACCTGCACAGACGATCGTCAGCAAAAAGTAGGCTGCGGCGTTTATCATGCGAGCAATTATTCCTCGGCATTATTCTATTCTGACACCGTCGAGATAGATCGAGAACACTGGATATTCAAAGAACAACATACAGTTTTTTTTGGGAGGGGGAGGGGGGGCGGCAGGGGCAGGGCGATACACCCTCCCTATAAAAAAAGGTAGCCTGTGCGACTCACAAAAAGAACAAGCCAAAAACACGTTCTGCTGCGAACACCGATAAGTCTGCGGGGCGTACCCAAACGATGGCAACATATCACAGAAGTAAAACAAAACACAAGACTTACAAATTTTAGCGCAAAGTTGACGCACAAAGTAAAGAAGACAAACAATGCGCACAATGCGCATTGCTTGTCTTCTTTCCTTTGTGTGACTAGTTAGCGCTATATTTGTTATGGCATATTGCACCACGGGACCAACAGCACGCCTTACTGAAGCATCAATACAGGAGCGAGGGTTTGCGAGAATATTGATATGAATCTCGTAGGCTGTGATCTGAACGAAAGAACCCTAGTCACTAAGTAGAAGAAGAGGGAAGCAGCGAAGAAAACGTTTATGTTCTTTATTTGCATAACATTGCTGTCATGGCCTTCGACCGCCACTGTTTGCTCTACTTTTCTGCAACCTTCTCTTCTCCACGGGCGACTGCGCCTGCAGCTCCGTCGTCAAGGGCTCTGCCGGGGATCGCTGTTTGAAAGAAAACAAATTACTTTACCAACAACTTCCTAGAAAAAAATAGTTATAATTTCAAATCTTCTTGCACCGACTTTAAATTCATGCGCCACAAACGTTTGACTTGCATAGTTTCACAAGTTTCCCACAACAGTGTAGTTCCTGCTGCATTGTCCTCAGGTTTCGTTCTTTGGAATTGATGATGTGTATTTCTAAGTTATACTTGTCTAAACCGCACCTACCACAACTGCTGGGCTAAGATATCAAAAGGTAATTGGGTGGGAACCATTTTTCGGTAGGATACTCCAGCCGACCTGGATGTTATCACTAGTGTCATAGAAAAGAAAATACGGCGCACTTCTGAAATTCTCATGTTTGATTTCCATGGATGCCTTTAACTCTTTTGATTCATTTGTATTTAGTTTTACACTTTCCCTCCGAAGAATCATACCCATTTTCCCGTCTACACCCTTTTAAATGCGTTAGCTTAAAAAGATATTTTCGTTCCAAACGCAGAGTGTTTGAGAGTTGGTCAATTTTCACATTTGCATTTTGCTTTCGTTTTCTTTCTAGGGATTTTTATTTCCTTCTTTCTGAAATGGGGGTGTTTTAAATATGTATTTTGATGTTGTGATCTCGTTTTTATAAATTTTACGTCTGTCTGCATTTTTATTGTCAAGGATTTTTCTACAATTTGTCACCTATTAAGTTCTAATATAACAAATAAAAGTCTAACATTACTAAGTAGGCATTTTTTGGCAAGTGAGAGGCATGGTTTGGCTCGTCCCTTTTCTTTGGTTTGGGGGGGGGTTTCGGTTTTCTTTCGGGGACCTTTTTATTCTGGTCTCAGCTCTGTGACGGACGGGTAGAGGTACGCATTTTTTTTTGTTAGCATTCTTTACGTAATATATTTGGTATTGTTCCGTATTTGAGGTTGGTGTAAATTTTCATGAACCAACTATTCTGATTTACGGTGTTACAACGAACAAATATGTGAGTGGCTAAAACTACGTCTTTTAGTCTAAAGGTAGCACTTTTCACAGATATGCTGTGGGGCACTCGGCAGAGTATTACTTGGTATAAAAAGAACAAGCGATCCCGTTATCATTGTGCAGTCAGCCTAAAACGCCGGCGCCTAACAGTGGCGCTCGCAGCGTGGTCGCTTCCTCTTTCCTTTGCAGGTGATGCGCAATAAGCAGAATATTAAAAGTGGCGTCACCACCACGTCAAGACGCGGGCAATACCCTTTGGCGCGGTGGAGCCTTCTTGCGTTGGTTACTGCAACGTTTATAATGCTTTGAAATACCAGATTGCGGCGGTGTACTATAGGACCCAGTCCTCACTTACGCCAGCCGACGCCTGGTGGTAACGGAGGAGGTGCTCCACTTCCCCAAAAAGGAGGCGGCGGCAATGGGGGGAAGGCTTGCAACCCGTCTCCTGGAATGATTTGCCAAGCGGTGTAGCTGACTGGGCTTCGTACGTGCTTTTTAGCAATCTTTAGTAAACGGGTTGTTATCTTTTTTATGATGTAACATTTATTCTCAGCCGTGTACAGCCATAGACAAATTCAACTCGAACATAAAAATAGGAACCAGAACACAACAACTGCGATATTTCTATCTATGCAAGGGAAATTGTCACTTGGCTCAATTACAATAGAGAGTTTAGCTGACCGTTTCTGAGGGTCCGCTCCACTCCGATAGCAAGCGCGAGCGTTACTGCGCATGCGTGGCAAGCTTGCGCGCTACCGGCGATACCGGATCGGGGCCCCGCTCCGCTAACCGAGGCCTCTTAGCGGACCGTCACGGCAGCTTACGCTGCCGGGCGGAATTTTAACATGGCTGCCCCCGCAATACGAGCGCGCTCCGGCGAACTTTGTTTCTTCAGTTGAAACACGACCGACGAAGCCGCGAAAGAGCTTCCGAATAGGTAATGGTGCCACACACCTCAAAGATCTTTAGAACGGAAGCGAAAAAAGTCGACCGAAGCGCGTGGCTGCTTCCATGCAGCGCATAGAAAGACAGCCTTGGCTTGCCTATTCCAAAGTTTATCGGCTTGTTTATTGTTATTTACAAAAATTATACCATGGCAGCGACTACATTATACAAAATAAAATGTTAAATGAGGCCAAAAAACACGGTATTTTGCTTTGTTTAATCGACCAAATACAAATTCTTATGTTTCCGTTAGGTTGAAGTTTCGGTGTACAGGCGCACGCGAAATGACCAGTCACGCGAATCATTCCCCGTCGAGGGAGATACGGTTATCGCTTAGCTAAAAGCCTTTCGGCTGCTGACGCTCCGGTTGTGCTGAGCGGGAAGTCGGGAGCATAGCGGAGTGTCAAAAACGGTCAGCTAAAACTCTCTAATAACAAAGCTTCGAAATGCTTGTTTGTAAATACACGCCAATGGGCTGACATTTGATCTCCGCAATCCATTATCGTTGATTTTGTACGTTCTAGTTTATATTCTCCTGTTCACCGTTCATTTTGCCGCAGATGTACACGCATTAAGATTACTTGTACGTTTCTCTATTGATGCATAATCCTCTCATCCGGGCGGGACATGTAAGAATAAGAATAGAAATAATTTTATTTTCACATATATTTCTGCCTACCTGTGAAATCCCTCATGCTGATGAAACTAAAGGTACAAAAAAAAAGCAACTGCTAGTAAGAAATAAAAGAAAATAAAATAAAGTGCATTTATGACCGCTGACCTACGTTTCAGCAAAACATACTGACATTCAGCCGGAAAGACATGTAATATATTTACAGTACCCACTGTGCAAAAAACGGTTTCATTTTTTTTGATAAAATAATTTGTAACAGTAAACCACACGCACATTTCAAAGCCAGTGCAATATGTTCTAAATAAACTGTAAAATAATACGGATATATATTCTTTTGAAAATACATCGTTCCTGCCCGAATTCGGCTGAGCTCTATTTTCGTATAGTGCCAAATAATTGTACTCTACAAATGCACAAATTAGAACAGGCGTTACACTCCTGTTAAATTTTTATTAGCTGCTAGACGGGCTGTTAGCAGCGAGCAATATCGTTTTAAATAAATATCTTCTGAACACTGAGTGTTCTGCACATGGTATTCTTCAATTACTCTTTTCAAGGAAGGTCGGAAACTAGGCAGTAATTTTCAGTACCAAATTGAGTGATTGTGGGGTTTAACCTAGCTACTCTACGCAGGCGATGAAGCACGCCCTTCTGGATGGCTCCGGAGTTCTTTGGACCAGCTGAGGATCCTTAACGTTCTTTCGAAACCTTCAGAAAGCGTGACACTGAAACAACGCGGCATTAACAAAGTCAACACAGGTTAAGCGCTTTTCTGTGTTCCCTTTGTCCATGTCGCGTACTTCCAGTGCTGCGCATTCTGCAGGTTTCAAAAAGCAACTTCACCAAATAGCACAACTCGCCATTCTGCTGCAGCATAGATCCTTCACGTGGGCCAAAATATCGAACACACGGGTGTTCACTTT
Organism: Haemaphysalis longicornis; assembly: GCA_013339765.2. NCBI lineage: Eukaryota > Metazoa > Arthropoda > Arachnida > Ixodida > Ixodidae > Haemaphysalis > Haemaphysalis longicornis. Next base: position 133,496,208 of record CM023453.1, on the reverse strand, counting down.
CGCCTTCATCAGAAAAGCGGTCGCCACGACCGGGATATAACCGGCGTACTCGCACACAGTAGCCCAACGCCTTAGTCACTGAGCCACCGCGGCTGGTTTCAGTACCGACTAAATAGCAAAGACAAACGATATAATCATAACAAAGTTTAAACTGTTTTACCCAGGATGAGTGCGAAAAGAAGCAAGGTAGGAAGACCAGAGAAGCGAAGCATGGTGCGTCTTCTGCGGAAAACAATCAAAGAAACAAAATACATCATATTTTGCAGATACCAAACCGCTAACGGCGAGTGTGAAATTTTGTTTTAGAAACACCGTTTCAAGGCATCAGCGAAATAATTGTCTGTACAACAGGTTTTTTTGTCCTGCTCAACTTACACAAAGGGTTACATTTAGTCACCTTTAGGATGGAACATCAAGGAAATAGTAAAAACTAACGTTTCTCCTCTTCCAAAACGTTTTTCTTCGTCTGAGTGTATTGCAGCATTGTGTTGCGAGTACACGGAAATCAATATCATACACGGAATTCATACACGGATCTCAATATCCTGCAAATTCAAGTATTCGTAATTTGTAAGCTACGAGCAGCCATTTACAATACTAAGCATAATGCTTTCGTGGAAAAACTTCTCGAAAATATGATTTTAAAAATGAATGGTTTGCAAAGCTTGTTAACCTTAAATAACGTGGGCACAACACTTTCACTTACCTCAGAAAATTAGTGTGAAAATCAGAATGAGCAATTATTTGCTTGGCTGGTAGGGCCTTTTGGCTTCGGTATTTATATATGACTGGCGAACATCAAAAACGGTCATGCCAATCAGAAAAGGTCGGTGGACATAAACGAAAAATAGACACCAAAAAAGGAAGTATGAACTCTGGACGATAAATTCAGGCTGTGAACAATAAAGCACACTGCCATTACAACCTTTTTCCGGAAAGAGGGGGTTCGAGAACCGGTAATATATTCGAGTTGGCAGGACGTGTACAAGAGCGAACAATGAACTCCAGATTGTTGGTGCGGCCCTACCAACAGATTAAGTGCGCCGCCTAGAACTACGCGTCAGCTACAGAAGTAATTGTACCTGATTAAGAGGGTGAAGAGTTTGATAAGACGCTATCCAAGTACCCCACACCAACTGTCTGAGTGTACGCATTCAGAACACACTGAGAGATTTAGGACCCGCATTAATACGACCGTGATTACCTGATTGAAGCTGAGGTTTTTGAGAAGAAAAATGAAATATAACCAAAAACATATTGTGGCAGGCCAAGCTTCGCACACTTACACTAGACCTTAGAGATATTTTAAACGCAGTGCATCTGCACAGATATGAATAGCCGTGACAGAAAGTAGCATCAGTTAGTGGAAAGTAATAATTAAAAATTACACGTCCCTCTAAATCGTGTATAGCTGGTGAATAAATTATTTCTTATAAGGTGTGTGTCTTTTGTCGCTGCTTATTTTTTCTAGTATATATGACTTTTATAAACCTGCGTTGTGGTATGATTCACGCAGATGCATATCTCCCTCAGAAATTGTTTCTAGCATGAAAGTTATACCTCATATAATTTCAAGCACATGGAAACAATCACGCGTTCCACATTTATATATATATATATATATATATATATATATATATATATATACAGAAAGATAGGTCGGCAGTCTACAACGCCAAAGGAGGCATAGGGGTGGGTTAGGCTCTTTTTTTTACTAGGGTAAAGGAGAAATAGAAATAAAAATAGAAATAAAAAGCCTAATCCACACCCCTATGCCTCTTTGGCGTTGGTAGACTGCGGACCTATCTTTCTGTATTTCCTCAACGAGCCCCCTCATTTCCTTACTATATTATTCTGCGAAAGCCTAGCGAGGGTCTCGGCTCTGGCAGCCTTATTGCCTAGGTAGCATAAGAGGGCTTCCCGCCAGTTACCCGCTCATGACAGGCTGTAGACGTGTAGCGTTCACGCCCCGGGGTTGAAAAGAAGGTCCCCCTTCTCCCGTTAGTCAGAGTGGCGCTGGCTACCACCCCCTCAAGCGTTAGATACACTTCTAGTAAATATAATAGCCCAGAAAGTGATGGAGAACACAGTCGTCCCAGATAGCCGAATGGGTAAGCATTCGAGATCTAATCGAAAGGCGTGGGTTCGGTCCCCCACTCTGGGCGCGTGTTTTTCTTTCTTTCTTTCTTTCGTATATTTAAAAAAATGTGAACTCCTTTGACCGTATTAAAAAAAAAAGAAGAGCCTAACCACACCTCTATGCCCTTTTTGGCGTTGTAGACTGCCGACCTATCTTTCTGTATTTCCTCAACGAGCCCCTCATTTCCTTACTCTATGTATACATATATATATAAAAAACAAAAGTTGGAACAATGTAGCGACCACAATTGTTGCCAAAGTTTCCGCAAAGCGATACCATTGCCTTCGTCAGGGAAAGCAAGTCAGGTTGCCCTGAAGAAGTGAAATCGCTGGAGAAACAGTGCAAACCATCAAGGTCGCTGCATTGGTCGAAATGTTTTTTTGTTCTGTTACCTACCATCTTCGTAGTTTCATTGCTTATGAAACACAGAAATAAGATTTGGCAGTCAAGAAAACCTCGGAAAGCAAAGGAGAGGATGTGGGAGGTCATTGAAACAGATAACGAATTTGGAAAGAAAAAAAGTGGAGAAAAAATGCCTGCCATGTGGGGTCGGGACCCACGACCTCCAGAATACCGGACTGGTGTGGTACACACTACGCTACCAGCGGGGCGATTTTCTCCCCCACTTTCTGGGGTATTTATGTTTAGGTATTTTTGTTTCCTGTGCTTGAGGGTGGTAGCCAGCGCCAATCGGACTAATCGGGGTGGAGGGGACCTTCTTTAAGCCCCTGGCCATGACTCGAGTGTTACGACATGTCGAGAGTGGTCGACCAGCGTTGAAACCCTCTAAGCTTCCGATGCCACCAAGACTGCCAGAACAAAGGCTCTCGCTATGCATGTAGCGAATCAGAATATGAAATGAGGGGATCGTTGAAAATAACACAGAAATAAGAGTTGGCATCAAGACAACCTCGGAAAGCAAAGGGGAGGATGTGGTAGGTCATTGAAAAAGATAAAGAATTTGGAAAGAAAGAAAGTGGAGAAAAAATGCCCGCCAGGTGGAATAGCCACTAGGCTACCGTCGGGGCGATTTTCTCCACTTCTTTCTTTCCTTCTAAATTCTTTATCTGTTTCAGCAGTATTCTGTGACAGCAGTATCTCCCACTGCTCAAGGAAAGGGGACGGCTTCAATAGCGGAAGGTCTGAGGTTTTTGTGCAGTAGAATAATAAGTGAGTCAGAGTTCCTGCTTTCTCGCAGAATTTACCCCTATCAGAGTACTGTGTTGTAAAGAGTAAATGCATACGGAGGGGGTGGGGAAAAGTACCTCCTTGAATTTGTCTGAGTGCGATTTCTTGGCTATTGGTGAAATATGTGTGAGTACTGGGGAAGGTCTGTCTGGTGGTTTGGAAGTATTGTGTGATTTCTTGCTAGGTGAGGAGAGGTGCGGAAAGAGCTCCTGTTTAAGCGGCCCTGGTACCGTGAGGTCTCGTGCCTGTCAATGAGCAAAATTGTTGCCCACCAGTGCAAAGTGGGCGGGAGTCCACACAATGTCCACCCGATGGGCTGGTGGAACCACCGACGTAACCGAGCAGTTGCAGTTCTTCGTACCCGAAGTTGCATTTTTCTGGTTTTAGCGTCAGTGCGGCAGCTCGGATAGCCTGAAAACACGCGTCAATCTCTCCAAGTGCTCGTGAAAGGTCCTAAAAAACACTACGATGTCGTCTAGGCATACCAAAGGCAATTGCCCCTATAATTCAGACAGAACCGTGTCCATAATTTTTTGAAATGTGGCAGGCACTGAGCCCAAACCAAAAGAACTTTAAACTCATAAAGTCCGTCGGGAGTAACAAATGCGGTATTTTCACGGTCACGCTCGTGGACTGCAATTTGCCCGTATCTGCTGTTTATGTTTATTTATAAAAAGTAGCGCACATGTCGTAATCGTTCTATTGAGTCATCTATACTCGGTAGAAGATATGCGTCTTTTTTGGTTACTTGGTTCTTTGGATTTGGTTTGGTTTAGTTTGCGATAACCGACGCCGAATCTCACCCTGCCATCCTTCTTCTTGACCATGACGACGGGTGACGGCCAGGGGCTTGTCGATGCCTGAATGACGTCGTCATTAAGCATCTGGTCTAGCGGCTGAGTTTTCGCATCGCGTTATTTTGCGGACACTTGGTGGGGTTTCTGCCGAACCGGTCTTTCATTTGCGGCAATTTTATGCTGTGTGTGACCAACTGGTTTTGGCGGACGCCCGAAGTCGACGAAAAGCATTCCAGTTATCGATTTAAAAGCTCAGAAAGCTGGCGTTGCTTTGTCGGCGGTAGCTTACGGTTAACGTGGATTACGAGCTTACTTCACACCAAGGCTGCAGCTGGACTCTGCAGAACGAAGCAGTCCATTGCGTTTTCGATATCTTTGAAGACGGCAACCGAAATTTCCTTGGCGACTCGTCGACGTTCATTTGTAAAATTTGTCAGTAGGACCTCCGGTTCGCCGCACGCTAGCGTCACCAGGCTCCTAGCGATGGCAATCCCGCCGTCCAGAAAAAGGGCACTCAAGACTTCGGCAATACCTGGGCCGCATAATAGGTCATCACACCTAACGGAAACAAGCATGCACGCCATTGGTGGTAGGCTAACTTCGTCGCCGACAATTCGCATGTGTGGGTGCGGCTCCCGGTAAGTTCTGGTGTGTTCTCTTTCGTAAAAAATCACGCAAAGCCTTTGCAGACGTCGATTACCGCATCATGCTTACGCAAGAAGTCAATATTTATATAAGGTTTCTGCACCACGCTGGGAGAACGACGAATGTGCCAACGAAGTCCGAGTCGCCAATGTGGACCTCACGGTACATTTCCGGCAAGGCGTCATTAGGTGGCCCCCTGCCTTCCGAACCTGAGGTCCATCCCATTGAGTCTTCACCTTTCTGATCCCGTCAGAGAGTTGCCGAATAATTATTGAGTAGTCCGTCCCGGTGTCCACTAGGTCATTTCTTGTCCGACGAGTTCGGCCCACGCATTTACGTCGGCGTAGAAGTTTTTGGCTGCAGGTTCCCCAACTGCCGGCGGTAAAAGGAGACCTTCGGAGCTTCGACTACTGGCAACTTTGCCTCCCAAGGTTGCGTCATCTAGTTTGCCCGTGGTGCGTTGGGGACCGCCGGAGAGGTGGCCGTCCAGGAGTACGGCGGCTGGGCGAACTTTGGAGAGCTGAAGAAGAATTGCGGCCAAAAGTAGAGTTGGCTAAGATTCTAGGCAGTCTAATTTCGCGGCAAGGGCACCGGCGATAAATGTGCCCTGGTTCGCCACAGGGATAGCTGAGCGGCTGGTGGTGGGGTTGATGGTGTTTTTTTTTTGTATTCTGCGATGTCTGGATCGACTTGCCTGAACCGACGGGCCATGTCCTCTTCGAACATACCCACACTCTCGTTAGATTTCTGAGTTTGTGCTTTCACCGGACGCTCTGCTTGTTCACGGTGGTCAGAATTTGCGAATTTCCCTTCAACCTCCCTCGAAAGTCCTCCTAAGTGCCCAGGCTCGCTTCCCAATTTTGCAACCAGGTTCTTGCACCGTACTCAAGCTGCTAAAAATACTTCTTGGATCTTTTGGGTGGCACTCCACTCTCTCAATACAGCCACACGCTCGAACGGTTCAAGCCAGCTCTCAACGTCTTCGTAAGCATCTCCGTGGAAGTGGATGGTTTCGCGGGGCTGCTGAAACGTCACCGTAAAAAGCATCGCCTGCACCTATACCTCTGCCTGGGAGTCGTGCCTCTTTAGTGCAGGCTCCAAGAGACGGCCCTGTTCTGAAGGAAGGCGGAGTTACTGATGAACCGGAGTGTGGACGGGCGAAGGTCTCTCGGGGCTAACGTCCGGCGCGTACGGGGCATCGGGAGCACCCTCCACCTGTGTTGCGTCCTGTAAAAAAGGTACACAGGGAAATTGTCTTCACAAAGACGCAGGGGTAAAGTATTTATTTGCGAGGTGCCTAACTTGCCAGGAAAAACAGAGAGCAACGGTTGGTGGTTACCAATGTCGCGACAAAAAACCAAGCACACGAGCCGCTAGCTAACGCGCGCTCTTTCGTCGTCCTCTGCTATACCCCATCACACAGCACGTACCCACGCGGGGAATTAGCGTGTCCATGCTACTTGATAATGCTGTTATCCCACAGATTGCACGTGACATTATATACATAAATTATATATATCATCACCAGCCTATCTACGTCCACTGCAGGGAAAATGCCTCTACAATTATGCAAACTGCTTGATCTCATCGGCCCATCTAACTTTCGGCTCCCCCTCTAATGCGTGCCTTCTGTAGGGATCCACTCTGTTACCCTTTATGACCAACGGTTACCTTGCCTTCGCGTTACATGCGCTGCCCACGTCCATTTCTTCGTTTTATTTTCTACTAATATGTCCTTAACATGCGTTTGTTCTCTGACTTACTCTGCTCTCCTCATGTCCTTAATGTTACACCTATCATCTTCCATTCCATTGCGCACTGAGTCGTTCTCAATATAAGTTCAACCTTTTATTGAGCCTCCAAGTTTCTGCCCCGTAGGTGAGTACCGGTATGATGAAGATGTCATGCACTTACTTCTTAAAGGACCATGGTAGGCTGCCATTCATTAGCTGAGAATTCCTTCCGAGTGCAATCCACCCCATTCTTATCCTTTGAAAATATCGCTGCCTCATGGTTGGGATCCGGGGACACAATTTGGCCTAAGTATATATATTCGTTTACTACTTCCATAGCCTCGCACCTATCCCAAACTAAACCGCTAAGTGCTGTCTGGCGTTTTAAATAAATATAATTGCCTTTTTTTTAATATATATACATTGTCGCCGTTTTTTGGAGTCGAACCCACACCTTGATTATATATGCAATGGTCGGGGCTTAGCGCCGCCCCTCGACCACCGCGGGAAGACGTGTCTTTTTCTTTCTTTCTCTATCCCATCACCCCATAAATATATAGATATATGGATATGCCGTGGCTTTTGTAGAAGCAGTCTTGTGCACAATGTTCGAGGCACTCAGGAGCATCTCAAAATGGTTGCTCAGAATGGTTGCTCATTCCTCGGTAGCTCAGAAATACGCATGGTGCAGCATGCCGCCAAATTACGTCATGTAGGACCAATTCGGCGACTTCTGCAGCTGTGTCGGAGCGAATAGGTGCACTTTAAGCGTATCTGGTGAAGTGATCAGCTGCCGTCACTGTCAACCTGTGGCCGGACTGTATGATGGGCAAATGTCCATGCTTAGTCGATTCTGACAGCCTGGAAAAGGCGAGAAGGGACAAAGTGAGGGCTGAGGCAAACCGGCTGGGGGAGCCGTCGAATGTTTGCGACCCTGGCAGGATGCACACGAGGAGATATAGTTTGCGACAGCTGTTGAGAACCCAGGCCGGAGGTAGTGGCGGCGGCCTCTGTCTTCGCAAATCCAAGGCGCCCAGCCATGGCATCATCTTGACAAGCTTCCAAAATAGATGTGCGAAGGGAATGGGGTACGAAAGGGCCCATTTGTAGCCGGTAGTGTGGTGGTAGTCGATGGTGAACCCTGCCAGGCAGGAGCTAAAAATTGTCGAGTTGACGGCGAGCACGACTGTTAGGAGGTGGTACGCGGCCGGTAAGTTGCTCAATGATAGGACCACAGTATGCGTCCGTTCTCTGCAACGAAAGAAGCTCTGGAGGGCATTCTATGGCAGGAGACGTAACGGATGCTAGTGGGAGTACGGCTTTAGGGACCGCCACAGCAGGTGACGTCATACAGTTCAGTGGGCATCGAGACACGGTGTTGGCATTGAGGTGTTTTCATCCGGACGTATCTGTGACGACGAAATCATACTGATGCACGCACAGAAACCTGTGGCCTGGGCGTTCAGACAAGTTCTTGAGGGAAGACAACCCGCACAGAGCGTGGTGGTCAGTCACGATGGTGAAGCTGCGGCCATGAAGGTATGGGCGGAATTTTTGAACAGCCCACACCACTGCGAGACACTCTTGCTTTGTGGTAGTGTAGTGTCGTTGAGCATTTGTCAGTGAACGACAGCCATATGCATCGACTCTTTCCTGATTCTGGTCGTCCCTCTGGAGAAGGACAGCTTTAAGGCCGTGACCGCTGGCGCCCATGTGAACTATTGTGGGCTCTTTTGGTTGGAGTGGCGCAGAACAGGTCGGGGCGAGAGAGCGGCCTTAAGGGCTTGAAATGCTGCTTCACATTCATTCGACCAGTCGTACGGCATGCTCGACATTAAAAGCTTGTGTAGGGGAGAAGCAATGGCCGCGAAGGTACGTACGAAGCGACGAACGTAAGAGGAGAAGGCGAGGAAGCGCCGTAGCGTAGTGGACGAGGGAAATCGGCAACAGCGGCGATATTGCCAAGATCAGGTTGTAACCCTTCTTTGCTGGCCACTAGACCCAGTACGCTAATAGTTTTACTCGCAAAGCAGCATTTCTTTGCATTAGGCTGAAGCCCAGCGCGGGCAAGGCAAGCTAATACTTCTTCCAGACGCTTGAGTCGCTCGAAGAAAGTGGACGAGATCATGACAATATTGGTAAGAAAGCAGAAGCACGTTTTCCTTTTTAAGGCACGCAGAACTGTATCCATCATCCGTTCGAACGTGGCCGGGGCATTGCACAACCCGAAAGGCTTAACGTTGAACCTAAAGAGGCCGTCAGGCATGGCGAATGCCTTTTCTGTTTGTCCGACTCACGGAGTTGAATTTGCCAATAACCTGACCGTAGGTCCTGGCTGGAAAAATACTCAGCGCCTTGAAATACTCAGCGTTTTGGGGCCAATTTTATTCGCCATTATACGTCAACGATCTACCTAACTCCATAAATGAAGGGCAAACCATAATTAACGCTGACGACACTGCGGTCTTACTACCTGGGTCGGATATTCCCAAATTAGAATAAACCGCCAATAGACAACTTTTACACATTGAACAATGGTTTTTCAACAACAGATTAACGCTTAATGTAAACAAAACTAATTATGTCGTCTTTTCGTCCTGAGCTAAACGAATCAATAAAAGCATAACACTTAAGATAGCGGAGAAGAAATTACGAAAGTACAAACTGTAATATCTTGGCGTCACCCTAGATGCGTCTTTGCAAATAAGGAACACATAAAAATAGTTGCAGCAAATTGAGCCGTGCTTGTTTCACCCTCTATCAGGCACGCTATCATTTTCCTCTATCGACGTTAAAAGCATTATTTCGGTACTTTTCACTGCCACTTGACCTACTGCGTGGAAACATGGGGCAATATTATCACTCGTATCTTGAACAGGTTAGCAATATTGCAAAAACGCGCGCTACGAGTTATGACGTTTTCCACATGCACGGCTCATTCGGCACCACTCTTCGAACAGCTCGAAATAATGCCTTTTTTACTTGCACGCGATTTCAAAATAGCTTGTGTTACGCGGAACATCATATCAAACAATAACCCACTACCATCATCAATATTTATAACACAGTCAGAAATACTAGAACTCAATC